>JAROYD020000019.1:124263-152688 GCA_029618875.2 Dynastes tityus
GAAAGATGCTATATTAGTTAATTTAGGTAATAATGAGCGTACGTTAATGCACGCAACCCTCACATTATGTAAATTCACATTTAAAGCTGAAGATATACAAATCAGATCTATTTACTTATAAAAAATAGAAAGCACATTAATTTAACAAACATTGTACATTGCTTAAATTGATATTAACAAATAAATAAATAAATTTTATTTATAGCACAGTAACTTAAACAAGCATTAAGCCACAAGTAAAGTATATCCAAATAACAACAAACGATGTTATTCGATATTTAATTACACAAAAATAAGTCTTATAAAAATATAAACAAATGAATGATATATTTTGCAGATCCAACTTTTATCCCTCTAAACTAAATTCAACACAATAGCAATAACAAATCAACCTCCTACTCCTAATGACTAATGAGTTCACCACAACAACTAAAATGAAATGTTCCACTTACGTACAATTCAACAAATAACTGCGAGCTATCCATTCAGCAACCTAAGCAAGAACTGATTTACATCTTCCAATTTAATAATAATATGTGATCAAAAAGGACCAGTGTTGGAAATTATTTATAATATAGTTATATTGGTGAAATAACTAAAAAAGACAGGTTTTTAGATAATTTTGTTTGTAGCCACTACATGACTAAGAACTTTTGGTATGAAAATTCTTAAAACAAGATACACAAAGTCCTACATTACATTTACTGCACATAGTTCGCGTTTGACTTTTGCAGCTTTCATATGCACATTTTAGTCTTTTACTATCATTTGTTGGTGATACTAAATGGTCAAGTCTATCAAATCGTATTTCGTCAAGTACGCGACAATGTGTTGAACTACTGCGAGCAATGGTGTACAACCACCTCCTCTGGGATGTGTATCTGGCAAGATAGGTTTGTACAATCTCGCGTCGAAATTGTAATTGCTTAATCTGATTACAACTGCATTTCATAATATTCCAAGCATTGTGTATCGCAACATCTATGACCCAAGTGAAAATTGGTCACCACCGTTTTTTACCTCGAATTGATATCTTGTACATTGCAACATTTTCATCTTGACGGTCTGTTCCCCCCATGTACTTATATCCTGTAAGTATACCAGGTAGTTCAAATTGTACAATACGTTTTTTAGTTCTGCTGTATCTATTAATATTCGTTACAGGATGAATACTATGAAATGTAGAAGCAATTGTAACGACGTTGTTGTGTAACCATCGAACAATCAAAATATTATCGTTTTTGCTTTTACGATAATCGAAACTTCCCCTTTCTTGTCTTTTCTATTCTTTATCTCCGATAATAGGACAGCTCTTTGATATTCGATTATATCGCATGGTTCCAGTTCCCTCATAATTTTTACTTTTCAAATACTTCATTAAATCTATACTCGTATACAAAATATCAAAATAAAGTTTAAAGGGCAGTGCTTGTATATTTTCTGGTAATTCTTCAAGCATTTGGACTAATGGAACGGCCACTTTGCCAAATTTATCTTCATAATCTGAAATTGCACGCGGATTTTTGCCTTGGTATACATCAAAATTTAACAAATATCCTGAAACAGTATTGATACACCACACTTTGTAACCAAATCGAATTGGTTTACCTCGTACAAATTGTTTACAAGAGTGTTTACCATATTACTATATCATACATTCATCATATGAGAGATGCTCCTCTGCACAAAAGTGTCTAATAAAATTTTCCTTGAGTTTATCCATCAAGGGGCGTAATTTCCACATTTTATCTGTGTTACTAGGATGATTATTATTTGCACAATGAATAAATTTCATTATCTGAATAAAACGGTCTCTCCTCATTGATTCATATGCCATAACACATCTAATAACCACCCGAGTGTCCCAATAATAACGTTTCCCAGGTAAATAATTGTAACCACTCAAAATAAGAATTGCAAGAAATACGCGCATTTCTTCCTCACTGATGGTTGGATCTGCTTTAGTTGTAAATAATGCATATACTTTACTCTGGTCTGTTAGATATTGAATAATATCATCGCTAACGATTTGTTCAAATACTTGAACGGGTGACATATTTCTATAATGCGAGTAATCTGTTTGAGGAAAAATACCAGTTATAGCAGATATATCTTCCTTTATCCATTCTGATTCTGGTACGGAAATTTTGCGTTTACGTTTACCAGATGCGCTAGTGCGAGTTTTATGTAACCCTGATGATGAAGAAGGTTCATCCAACCGACCACTAAGATTATCCACTAGTTCACCTTCATCATCATCATCAGCAGAATCCTCATCAGACAATAGGGATGCTTCTAGAGGCTTAATGTATATTTTTCAACAGTTTCTTCGTCACTTTCCAACATTTGAAGCGCTTCTTCTAATGTAATACCACTGCAGAGAAAACAACAGTAAAATAATAATTCTGTTTAGGGTAACGCCTAGCGGTGCCAATTGGCATCAACAATGTTTTCGGCAATATATTGAACAATAAACATTGAAATAATATACTGAAATTCTATAAAAATAAAGTATAGAATTCTTCTTACAATAACAATGCCATAGACCCCCAACAAAAAATTTAAAATAATGTATTCTTATGTGTTCTTCGCCTGGTAGCGGTACCCCTGCACTCGGCGCATTTCCAATTTGAGTCCTCACGGGCCAGCACAGCAAGCGCGTCGGACCGACACCCTTCGCGTGATAGGCCGAGCGACATCCAGTGTACTGAAGGCCCTGAG
Organism: Dynastes tityus; assembly: GCA_029618875.2. Classification (NCBI taxonomy): domain Eukaryota; kingdom Metazoa; phylum Arthropoda; class Insecta; order Coleoptera; family Scarabaeidae; genus Dynastes; species Dynastes tityus. The sequence continues at coordinate 126,985 of JAROYD020000019.1, forward strand.
CTCTTCTGCCGACCGACTGCGAGCACTTGGAGCACAGGACAGGCATTACTGAACTTTGATCCGGAACAAAGATGGTGACGAGAAGAAAAATACATAATTACAAATTATCCAGTTCCGCGATCCAAAAGTGCGAACACAGACACACAAAACTGCAATTCTAACCGCACTATAAACTTTGAAAAACAGTTTATAATTACAGGAGTGCAAAACACGTGCAATAAGCTGCGTACGCGCACACTTAATATTAATTAATTATTTATTAATTAATCCACTTAATCTCTAATCAAACTATCACAAATCGGCTACAGAAATAAACATAATACATATTTGAGTAATGAACAAATATACCCTCTGCCGCTCCGAATACATCCAATAAAGCTAGGACCGACTCTCAATCTGTATGTATATACAGATTGAGAGTCTGTAGTAGTCGCAGTAAAATTGTCTTTTCCCATTAATGCAACGTACTTTTGTAATTCGAACTACTGGGAACAGGTTGTAGTTTACTCTTCGTTATTCAAGATAAAACTCGAAAAATTTCAAAATAAACGGATTCATAAGTCAATTTTATCGAATATATACGAAAATCGCCGAAGTATCTCTTTGTATGTGGCAGGGACTTCTTCAAAATTGTATACACAGAGGTGTCCCAGAATTTCAAGAACTGATATCTTAAGAATTTTTTCTCACTCTGTATAATCATATAATACAGTGATATGTGACACTTACATTTGAAGTTAAGGGCGCGTTTGGAATGCGCCATAGCCGTAACATGAACTAAACATGTAAAACCACCGGTTTTTCATTCATATTTCCTGTAATAAATAAACTACTTTAGGATATAAATTTGCACACAAATTGGAGAGGAAACATAACTACCGAGCCTATGCTATGTAATTTTCCCATATAGACAACAGATTTACTAAAATTCTATGTCGAAATGTGTGTAGGAAATTGTGGTAGATGAAATCATTTAATTCAAAAATATTTAAAGAACATGAAATAAAGATAGAGGAGCTCTAAAACATTAAAAAAATTAACGATTGGTCTTTTAAAATTTTAATATTATGCATTTAGAAGAATAAAGCTGGCTTCACATCACAGCTGTATCGCTGTACCGCGGTGTTGGGGCGTGCAAGCTATTCGATGATTCAAAGAAAGCTACACTGGCGCCATAAGAAATTCACGACGCTAAATGTTGGTTCAACTTTAACTTTTAGCGATGGCACAGCGGGTTTTTTCAGTGCGTCCTCGTCCAGCGTATGATTTATCCTTTTCTATTGAGAACTGCCCGGAAAACAACTTTAACAAAACGTGGTCAATTGAGGTGAATTGTTCGAGTACAACTTATAATTTAAAATTTAAAAGGTGAGTTACATTGTGACGAACCATCGAAGTCCGTCGGATTTAAAGACTGTTAAATCTGGAAAAGACGTAAAATTCTATTTCATTTTTTACCTTTATAATCAGTCATTAAATCTTGTGTAAATTTGTAAACTTTTATTTCATTTATTATTTTTTTAAAGAATCAGAACCGATTATTTTGAGCGAAAGTGTACCTTGTTTATGTTACTGTTTATGTTGATCGTTAATGTATTTATTATGTAAGTTCAATAATTGTGGGGTTTGTGCAACAGCGCGCGCGTAAACTACTTCATGTACAAGGTTGAAATACGTCATTAACAAAAAGTACCGCGTCACACCCGAAATTGGCTATATATATCGTCCAAAATGTCATAGCTTTACCTTTACTATTCGGCCTGTACGCTAAGCAAAAGGAATCCTCCGTTCGCACTACGCAATTGTTGGTATTCGCTGGCTTTTGCGAAGCTTGGGCGAAAAAACGTCGGTGTCCCACAATCGCGCAGTTTTAAGCTGACTTTTGTGAGACAATGATATCCGATCTACGTACAAGTCCGTATCCCTATTTGCCGCAGTCTTGAAATCAAACAAGTCCGTAATGCGCGATGCGTTTTCTCTTCTCTAATTACGTGAAAAATAGAAAACCTAGTTGAACTTTGTACAAAGCCCGTAATCGATGATAGATCACTTGTTTTCTTATTTTTATGAACAAAGACCGTGTAAATATTTGAGAATTTATGCCAGATTGTAATGTTTTCTATGTAAACGCCGGAGACATATTCTATATTTTCTATTTCCGACCAGAACCATAGTAAATATTGGCAATTCTGATGTTATTTTCTTTTTTTTTGTTGTTTAGAAAACCGAGAGATATATGTTATTTTACAATTTTAAAGGATTTTATTTTGATTCATAATATATAAATAAATTTGGTTAATGTTACTTCTTTCATTGATGAACCTCTGGACGCAATAGCATACCATTCAGTAAGATTCGTCAATGTGCGCCGTTCTTGATTAAGATCACAAGTCACGCACTTTTTTTAGTCGCTGAGTCCGCAAACATCTTTTGTTTCACTGATTAGTAAACACGTGGTGATTATTTACATCTCGACAGCTGATTTTATTCTAACGAGTTAGGATTCATCATGCGCGTGATGACATCCCGTGGTCGAAGTTGTGACTATATTATAAAGCCAATAATATAGGATTCCTGTGGCCGATAAGCATAAGAATATATCATTTAAAGTCAGGAAAGCTTGTAGCAAACAGTTTAACTGCATATTGTTTACAAATCCAGAATGAGTTGACTAAGAAAGCGTCCGATAAATTTTATTGCTTCACGTTCGAAGCGTTGAAGTTTCTAAGTTTCGTCTAAAGAGAGCACGAGCAGATCACAACATCGACATAAAATGGTAAGTAATACCTATTAGAAAGTAAATGTTTTGAATACTTTTAATAAAAGTGCAATTTTCTAGATTTGCTATAAATGCAAGGCATTTCTTACGGAAGAAACATGTTTGGGACATAAATGCTTTGAAGGGGTTGAGCAAATGACTCTATCGGACGATAACGTAGTATACCCATGTAAGTATTCTATAACTAGCAACTGGAATACTAGTTTTTAATTTAGTCTTTTATGGACGGACTTGTAGAAGAAAGGGCGCATGTTAGGTGGTAATTACTTTATGAAATATTAATTATGAGGACTAAAAGAAATTACATATTTGTTTTAGACAATAGTGAATCGGGAGAACTATCTTCATTAGAAGTTTTAATAACGATTTTATGTAACACTTGGAGGTAATAATCACAGTGTTAAGCTGTCACTTAATAAATAATTTTTTAATATGTAGAGTATCAATAGTTGATAAAAAAAATGGAAAAGATATATACGGTGCAGAGCTGAATTTAAAAAATATACACCTAGCGGTTCAGGTTGTAAACCAAATGCAAAACCGTATTATGTACCATTGCAGTTTTTTGGACGACACTTTAGATACCAGAACGTATGTATTATTTCTGCTTGATTCATTAATTTATAAAACTAGTAGAACAATCACAAGTATAGATGGTACCATGTACAAAAGTGACGGGGTCAAGATCCGCACAAGTCTCTAAAGAAATGAAGTTAGCACGTGATACAGAATCTAATATTGCTCCATTGTATGTTGAATTCCCTATGGTAAATGTACCGTATTCTGATACTTTAAAGGATAATGCGATTTTAAATGTTTAGATTAGGAAGAATTTATAATATTAGTTTTTGAAAATAGATTCATCATATAAAAAGTACTTTTATTTTCCATCACTAATTCAGGAAAACAAAATGAAACACGGCATACATCAGAAATTCTTTAATTTCTTGAACAAAGGCATTGATCCTAATTATGACAGTGTTTATTTCACATTGTCCAAAAAAAAGATACACGTATCACCATTATTCTGACAGTGTTCTTATGCCTGACACTTGTGTGAATCTAAATCTGACTCTTAGCACGAGGAGGGTCCTGGAGACCAGCTTCCAACAGAAAAAAAAAGTAGAGTTGAAAGTTACATAAAAGAAGTGATCATATAAAACGTGCGTATACATTTCAGAACGGAACGTCGCGCTAATAATGAGCCGCTCCAAAAGAAAGTAGTAAAACAAACAGAAAACTAAAATAAAATATTTAAAATATATTTAATCTCAAAAAATTTTAGAACTAGAAAATCTTGCCACTTGTAAAATTCAGGTACCATGTACGTGCCCCTTTTGTTGCTTAATGTAGGAGTTCTAATTTTTTCAGTGATATCTCCAATGTCATACCACATGATATCTTTATTAACTGGCCTTCCAGTTTTTCCCACTTGGGAGCATTACATTAATGCTTGTCCGTCAGACAAATCCTCAACTATTCCAGGATATTTTTAATTATTGTAAGAGAACAGTAACATAGTCGCTTACATTAAAATTTGTGTCTATGTTCTGGATCATTTCGGTAGTACCTGAATCACTTGAATTACTTAAGTTTTTAAATACTTTCCGTTTAGCTTTTGTTATTTCTTCCTTTGAGTCTAATTTCATATTTTTATTTAATTTATTTTCTAATTTATCTTGTGGCAATCTTTTCCTTTATTCTTTCCCTTCTTCTTTTCTAATCTTAACTCAATCCATGGCTTTATAATAAGCTTCCCATTGTTCTGAACTAGCTACACTAGGGATTTTTGCTGCGCTTGCCTTCTTACGAACAGATTTACATGCCTGAGGTCACAACAAAATAGTTTTAAACGGAGATGGAACCGCGAATGGTAATTTATTTGTTGTTTCTATGATTTGTGTAATTTATTTGTTCTGTGATATCTTCTTGGAGGTCATCTTTTCCGTAAATTGCTCCATATTCTGGACATCCATGCTTTCATAGCTTTCTTGAAATAGGATCCCCACTTTTCCAGCTTCATCCTCTGTAAGCAGATCATTAATCCAATCAACTTCTATTATTAATGTGTCATTCTCTTACATTTGCATTTTTGTCTGGTTATATAGTTTTTTCACTAGTTTTTTCTAACTATTTGTTATTAATACTAATTTCCTCCATAAATTAAAAAGCGACAAGTCTTCTTTTCGTTCGCTACAAAGTTTATTGGAAGAATAGTAAATTTTAAATTCCTGCAGTTTATTTTTTTCAATGACCGAATGACCGAATAAACCTCAGATTTATTCGGTTGATAATCAGGATGTCCGTGAGCCCTCGAAACGACCGTTTCGAGTTAATTAATTAATATTTTGTGTGGTGAGGAGTATTCGGATTCTTCGTGTTGTTTGCCATACTACCCCACAGTTCTTGCCATCATTATTATTCAAGTGTTACTGCTTAATAAAGAACAAATTGGGATAACCGAGTTTAGCTCTAATTCTATGTCACAAATTGAGAACAGTAGTTTAATTGGAACTTAAAACTGACACCCTCGTAAGTTTAAGGTTATATTAACAATAGCGGTAATATAATTAAAGCAAATTACTACCATGCTTTCGAAATAATATTCCAATATTAAACACCTACAAAGCCGTAAATTATCGAAAAAACTTACCTTGCAAGAACTAGGTATAGTCCGTTTCATTTTATTTTAATTTGCCTAATGGGCAGGTAAATACGTTTATGTAAACCTCTCAATTAGGAGTGTGATAAGCTGAAGGAGATTTAATTGCTCCGGGCAGTACAGGGGGGTCGTCCTTTCATGAAAAAGCCCCTCGGCATCCGTGTCGTGTACTTTCACAATCCAGCCAGCAAGCGTCCTTTTACAAATCAGTCAGAGAGCGTCCTTGATATTCGTAATGCATTCATACAACTGACGCCTGGGCGTCCGCGCTGTATATTTATGTTTATTCTTACAACGACTGGGCGTCCATAGATGTTGCCAATTCTCGTGAGTATGAAATTACTACTGCCACGAGATATTTTGTTTAGCCAGCAGCAAATTCTGTATCGAAGCATTAAGAGATGTATTAGGTAATACGCATATTTTCACTTGGGTATTAGGAATGTGCTTAAAACATGTCAATGCTCCTGATTTAAATTTTTTTATTTTTTGTTGAAGTTGCTCATTGAATTTAGTATTTAGGAAGTATTTTTGGTAAAATAATTTATATTTCTCATTATACGTAAAATATACCTGCAGGCACAAATATTTAAATCATTAAGAACTTTATTTTAATAAAGGTTTGCACCGAGGCGAGCATGAGAGACGTAAACAAAGTAGCAGAAGACTGCTGTTGCAATGTAAAAAATGCTCTTATCACAACTATGTTGTTATATTTGACAGAACCATCTTAACAGTATTAGTAGCAAAATAATATTAGCCTTACAAGGAAAATGTTCCAACCCGGTGACATCGATTTGAATGAAACTTGGCTAAAGTAAAGACCCTACAGAACTATGGAAAACCCCGTTGTCCGTTCCTGCTAAACAAGTCTTAAAGGGTGTAAAATGGCGCACTGAAAATAGGGATCATTTTGGTTTTTTCTAAATTACTCCGCAATTGCTGAAGATAACAAATATTGGTGTGTGCGGATGTATTGCGTTATAAGAGCGCTATTGTAGTACCCGCAAACATCAGCATTTGGGGTGAGAAAAAGTCACCTCCTTCCCGCCGCCCCACCACCGCAACGTAGATTTTGTTTCTTATCAGGTTTGAAGACCCTACAAAGCTGTGGAAAACCCCGTTGTCCGTTTCTGCTAAACAAGCATTAAAGGAGGTAAAACGGGGCACTGAAAATGGGGATGATTTTGGTTTTTTCTAAATTATTCCACAATTGCTGAATATAAGAAATATTGGTGTGTGCGGATGTATTGCGTTTTAAGAGCACTATTGAACTACGCACAAACATCAGCATTCGGGGTGAGAAAAAGTCACCACCTTCCCACCGCCCCATCACCGAAACGGAAAAAAATTTTTATTTCTTATCGGGTTTTTGTTTAGAAGATTACGCCCCGTTTCGGCTAAAATACTTTTTAAGGAGGTAAAATGAACCACCGAAAATAAATGCAACATTTCTTTTGTCTTTAGTATAATACATATAAATATATTCTTGTTTGATATAATAATGTTATGTCAAGTATGTTTGTTTTGTTGGTGGTTTGTATATTACCAGTTTGTTTACGGTTGCTGTCTATTGCAGGAGGTATGTAATTATATTGGATATAAAATGAACTGTGAAATATTCAGTTTTACCTTCAATCACACGAGTGTAGTTAATTAGTAACAGTATGGTGATTGTAAATCCTTTGAATATTATTCATTTACTAAACTTGTCGAAACTATAGTCACCTGCATTTAGTATATTATTTTAAATACAGTGAAATTAGAAAGTTTATTTGTGTTTTTATTAAACTTATTATTTTTTAAAATATGCTTTTAACCAGAACACCTGTATTCTACAGATTATTTATTAAATGCTGCCGATTTTTAGGCGCACTTAAAATGCAATACATCGGTACACACCAATCATTTTTTGTCTTCCCCTTTTGTGGAATACTGAAATCATCCCCATTTTCTGTGCTCCGTCTTACCTCTTTAAAGGGTTTCTTAGCAGAAACAGGAAACGGCGTTTTCTATAGTCCTACAGATACGTCAAACCTGATAAGGAATAAACATTTTTTCCGTTACGCACACACCAATATTTTTTCTCTCCAGCAATTGTGGAATAATTTAGAAAAAACCAAAATCATCCCTATTTTCAGTGCCCCGTTCTACTCCCTTTAAGGCTTTTTAGCAGAAGCGGACAGCGGGGTTTTCCATAGTTCTATAGGGTCTTCACTTTAGTCGAGCTTCATTCAAAACCATGTCTCCGGGTTGGAACAGTTTCCTTGTTAGTAACTTAGTATTTCTGACCAAGATAATACCTCCTCGCCAGATCGTCATGTAATAACACTTACCTTGGAAGAACTACTAGTTGTTTTACAGCCCCAATATTTTTTTCTACGCAAGATAGAATTGAAAAATTATTACAGAAGTTCTCAAAAATAAAAGCTTTCGTTTCGAAGTCAATCATCAACATTTTTCTACATTACTATAGAGTATATATTTTTCTAAATTATGCGATAAGCAAATCTTATTATGCAATTTTTTGAGATGGTAACTAGGAGGAGGAAAGAAAAACCATGCATCAATTTTTTTATTATTTAATATTGCATTTTATTTGTTTTGCTTTTTACTATATTGATTTTCTACATATACCTTTATTTTTAACCAGTCCTTATTGTCTAATAGTGTTGGATATTTATTTTTTAACATGCTACATTCGTGCTTTTTTGGTGGGTTTTTCTCACGGATGTGATCCGAAAAGAAATTATAAACGGTTTCCTTCTGCTCTTCCGTCCAAGGAATTAAAATCCGTTTCTGTTTTGGAGGAGAAGGACTTTTCTCAGTGTTAGATTCTTCGATTTCTTGAAGTGAAATATTGACATCGGGTTCTTCTTTATCAGAATGATTATCATCCACAGTATTTAAAAGATTTTCTTCTATATCCACTTCTATTTCATTTAGGCATTTACCTTTGAATTCGGCAGCTTTGCCTTCTTCCATTAATAACAATAGTTTTGATATTTTGGCGGTCTCGTACACGTCGTTTGGTAATCTATAACTTCCCCTATGAACGCCTAGGGTGTGTCCCATGAAATGAGCAAGTTGCTCTAAGTCATTGTTCGACATACTAAAAACCTGCGATAGAGTAGCTAAGTGCTTGCGGAGTCTTGTTGAAGAAGTAGCCTGCGGATTCTTGGCTCCAGACATATGTGCATACTTACTCAATATTTTGTATCCGCAAATCGGTTCTGTTGAATTAGTGTTTCCGAACAAGTATAAATTTTTTTTATTAGTGAAATTATCACGATAATTCAATAAGATGTTTATGTGTTCTTGTATATCGGTACTGAAGAGTACGGGAACGCCTCGACCCCTTTTTCCTCTAATAACTACTCGCTTGAATTTTTTTAGAAGAATTCGTTCTGAAGGTGATATTACATCAGCAAACTCCTCATAATTGCCTTCATTAATTTCAGATTTTGTATATACTTCTAGACAAAGTCTCTGAAATTCACCCGGTCGTCTTCTGTTTAACAGTATAACTCTACAAAATATCGTTTCTAGTAACACTATGTACTGAAGTTTATCGTTATTATTCGCTCGAAGAGCAGAAACGGCAGTTTTCGCCATGAGGATTAAAAATTCTTTTAATATCTTTAGATTACTTGCTAGTGGAATGAGAGTTAGTTTATTCCATCTTTTAATATCTAAGTCATTTCCTGCCTGGCTAGAAACTTCATACTGCCACGGCGATTCAATAACTTGAATCAGAGTTTTTAGATCTGCTTCAGCATCTGCCGAAGCTATTGTAGAAGGTATTTGTTTTCTTTTAAGAGCAAACACAATGGCCAGTTCTGCGCATTGCTTTAAGGTTGTTCCCATATTAAGCGCATATGTAGGTGACTCGTACATGTCCTTCTCCTCATTATACTACGCTTCTGCTTTTGTAGCAATTACAAGTCAATCAAAATAAATTGGTTTTAAAGCATCAAACAAGCATTTTATCGAAGGTTCTCTCTTTTTCAATTCAATTAGTAGTCTTGCGAGTTCTCTCATTTTTCTAGATGCCACGTTTATGTGATGTTTTTCTCTGTGGATTTTTATATACCTTGCTCCATAAGCGCATATTAGTGAGTCTTTCTTCGCTATTAATGAAATTTTATCTGCCCTCATTTTTGGAAAAACAGTATTTCGCAGTTGTGGATCGATTTTCAAACTAGAGAGTAATACATTTTGTGCATTTGCTAAATGTCGTTTGTCGTTATTTTGAACGCATTTATTTCTGTGACGCCAAAGCAATTTGGCGGAATAAAACCCTAAGCAATTGTTACAGGGAACAATATCTCGTCGTAATCGCGATTTTTGCACTGGTTTGCAAAATGAATTACTATTTAAGTAATTTCCTTTTTTCCTTAGTTGCTGAAGTATCTGCTTTCTTTGCGAAGTATTTTTTGGATAAGAAAGTAACTTCTGTACCTCTATTTCTAGGCTGTGATTTCGCTTGATATGTCTTGCAAAGTTCAAAACAGCAATTTCGCAATAGAAACAGAAGTCTTTCTTTTTATTTCCTTTTCTAATTTCTCCATTCTTTTTGTATTCCCCTAAATTTATGTCACTTATAGATTTATTCGCCAATGGTCTAGCCTGAAACACAAAAATCCAAATCAATACCAGCCTCCACAAACCCTCAGCCACTGTTGTTACATACTTCGTCAATTTCATCGACTTCAGAGTTAGAACCTGCATCACTATTGGCCATAGAACCGCTACCACTCTAAAAATACTTATAACTGCTTAATTCTTATAAATACCTACTTTGTTATTCTCACCATACTACTTTCCTCTGGCATATAATCTGGATCACATTCTTCATTATCAATATCCTCCTACAACAAACACCGTTAATCAACCAATCATTCACACCGAAGTTTTATCTAACCTACCATGTTATCATTGTAATTAAAATCATTGCTGTTGTCCAAAGAGCAAGCCTCATCCTGGAATATAGAAAACTTTAATGTTTCAAATAGCAAGATACAAATTTTTAAAAACCTTCGTGTAAACCGTGGTAACCTGGTTTAACTTGTTCGTCGTTTGGTTTTTGACTGGCGACAAGTTCTTATTACAAAACCAACGGCCGTGTTTTTTTACTGAATTAGACGTTGTACATTTATACTAAAAAAAGAAAAGTGGCATTACCTTTACCATTATTATGGAAGAATTAAAAATACTTACATGCTCTTTCGGAAATAAACTCATTTTTGCTTTAAATAACCTCACTAAATACTAGATATGCACGTAGTACAACTTCGAACAATAAACAGAAAAGTTTGATTTTTATTAAACTCAACAAAGACGTAAGTATAAGCGCACTTGTAGTTACTGCGTAGCTGTTATTAAAGTAAAAGAACTTCAAGCTGCAATGTTGCCAAATTTCGGACGCCGAGTAATCGAAAAGGTAAAAGTAGAATATACATAGCGGGCGCCCACAAGTCGAGAATTCAAACACACCGAATATTGCGTGTATATAGGTAGCGCCTTTATCGGGAACTTGTGCGAACCAGAAATATACGCAAATATACAAGAACAAGAGATGCAGCTATCTTGTAAGCGTCAAACACATTTTTTGCTAAATGAAAGTTATGCAACGTGTAATGCTTCTTACAAAATTTCAATGGCGATACATCCAAGCGTCCGTATACGGCTGCTCTGTTGGAACCGACGCCCAGGGATAGATATTGGTCAATATAAGGGCGCTCGGAGGATAGCTGGATGCATATATATATATATATATATATATATATATATATATATATATATATATATATATATATGCATATATATATATATATATATATATATATATATATATATGTCATATACTTAAACAAATACGGTTTCAGTCACTTTGAAGTTCCTCAAGATCAGTGCTGTTTTCGTCGTTTTCATTTAAATCAATTTTGAATTCCTGATGAATATTGACATCTTGTAAATATGTATTTTCTAGGCCAATTGTATGCTTAATGCAATTTTTCCATTTTTCTGGCGTTATATTGGCAATCGCTTCTGTAGTTCGATTTAAAACTACTTCGCTAAATTTGGGACGATCATTAGTGCGGCGAATGTATTCCTTCAATTGACTCCAGATTAATTCGATCGGATTAAGTATACAGTAATATGGCGGCAAACGTAAAACTGTATGCCCTGCGGCGATGGCCATACTATCAACAACATATTCCTTTCGAAAAGTTTTTGTTTTAAACACTTCGAGTAATTGATTTTTTGTGTAGCTATTTTCATAATAAAGATCATTTTGTTGCAAAAATTCCGATATTTCAGTTTTCGTGCTATTCGAATTTGGTAACGTCTTGAACTGTCGTGAATGGTATGAAGCATTATCCATGACAATAACACTTCTTTCAGGTAACACTGGCAAGAGATTTTTCTGGAACCATTCTTCAAATAATTGGGCTGTCATATCTTCGTGATAGTCAAGATTACAATTTTTTATGTTTTTTGCAGAAAGCAACACTTGGCTTACACAACCACTATCAGAACCAGCGTGTAAAATAATAATCCTTTTTCCTTTGGATGAGGGTACATTTAATAAACACTTAAATTATCAATCCAACCTTTATCTACGGTATCATGAGTGTCGTACCAGGTTTCGTCTCAGCAACAAATAAACCGCCCCTCATCTCGGAATTTATTCATTTCGATTAAATATTCTTGTCGTAATTTTCGTATCCTCGGCGACTCTATTATAGCACGTCGTTTATCTATTGTCCCAAATCGGAATCCATTTTGCTTTAATGTTCGCCATATTGTTGATCTAGATGCTTGTATTTCTGTATTTTCTTTAAGATTTCTTTGTAAGCTATCTAATGTTGCGACTTCACCCTGCTTATATATGCTGCATACTGTTCGTCGAATTATGTCAACTTCCCAACTTGCTACTTTCCTTATCGATCCTTTATCACTACTAACTTTTCTATTCTCAATACCATGTTTCGCTATATTATTAAATTGTGCTGTAGCACACACCAGTTAACTTCGACGTTCGCTTTATTATGTCTTTATCTGTATGTTCTGCACTTTCTTCTCGTAAATTACAATACACATTTAATACTATTTGCTTTGCTTGAACTACCAGATGAATCTTTCTAGTGCAACTATTTATATTGTCCGTCGCCGATTCACAGTTATCACTATTTATGTCATATTGCTCGCCTTCCCTGTCTTCGTTCCAAGGTCTCCACATTTTTTTTGTAAAATATTTGCTTTCACACCTTACACCTCAATTTATATTTTATACTATCGAAAATTTCAATTGGCTGTATTATTTATGTAAATGCATATACATATATATATTATACTGAAATTCAAAGAAAATCAAATAACTATGAACGATTTGCAATTAGTAAACGGATTATGACGTCAGTGTAGCATAAACAAAGTATATGGGTGCATATGTATATCTCAAACATCATACTGTTTTTAAATTTTATATATATAATAATCCTAATTACGTGCGCCTTCCTATATACAATTTCTTTAATACCACTGGCTATTACAGCCCATATCGTAAATATGTTTACAGTTAATTAGTCCCTCGCCGGAGGAGGTGCAATAAAACTAATTATTTGCTATTTAGTCAGATTAAAATAAAATGAAACGGACTATAGAACGGCACTTCTTATAAGAAAACTTCGAAATATAGGACAATGGTGTATTGACGTGCACTAAATCGTAAAATATCTACTCAGTTGGTAATACATTAGCTGACTGTATAACCTCCTAGTGTAATGTACTCTTTGTAGGATAGATGTCACGGTAGACATTAAAAAGAGTTGAAATTAACAATTTAGTTTTTTTAAAAACGAAATCGAGGTTGTCCATATTAGAGACTGTGTCAGAATATGGTGCACCTTACTACTTGAACTAATACTGTTGCGAGCAACACATTTGAAGATTGATTAGAGGTTCGATTAGATAATGCAACTTGATTTTGTTGAGATTGCTTTTCAAGATGTAATAGCGTATTATGTTGAGAATTACATATTTTGCATTTACCTAACCTGCACTGTTTTGCAAGGTATCCAATTTTTAAGCAGTTCATACATAGTTTTAGTTTTTTAACATTTTCAATCTTGTGCTTTATTAAAAGTTCTATAAAATCTTTGCAATTGTAAATATAAGGCGAGCCTTTACAAAATCCATAACTAATTTCCATTGTACGAGTATTAAATGCGTATTTACCACTTGTTGGTTTTGATATGCCTTTGCATGTGGTAGATACCTTACCAATCTCTAATGTTTCAAGTAAATCTGCTTTAGATTTAAAAAATGCTTGTAATTCGTTTAATGTGGATAAAACTTCTGTTTTTCTTTTCTGTTCCCATTCTCGCGGTGTACATTTGTCTAATTTACCCGTTATAATATATATGATCACTGTGTCCCAATGCTCTGTTGACTGACTCGAATTATCTAAAGAACGAAGGTATTTATAAATGCTATCAATTAAACTACGAAGATCTGAAGCTGATTCTTTCGGTAAATTTGGCAAATCGAAAAGTGCTTTCACATAATTGTGTACAAGTACTGTTTTGTTACCAAACCTTTGACAATAATTCCCAAGCAATATTGTAATTTTCTGCCGAAAATTCTATTTAATGGATTACTTGAGCAGTACTACCCTCTAATAATACGCGTAAGTAATTAAACTTTTGAACATCCCCTATAGCTTGGTTACAATGAATAAGTGATTGAAATGTGTCACGAAATTCTAACTATTTCTCATAATACCCATCAATCTTTGATTAATGATATTTGCGGTAATTTTATGTTATTTTTTAACTGTTCAGAGTTATGAGATTTAACCAAACCTAGCGAATTGCGAGACATGGTTGAATTATTTTCAGATATTTTATTTGCTACAGTTTGTGTGCTGCAATTGAAGGAAGACTACAGGGAAAAAACGTGCAAAGTCATTTTTTCGGCCAAACTGATTTAGTAGCGCTATCTAGGTCTTTGTGGTCTGTATAAGTTAAAATGTTAATACTGAAAAGAAACGCCCGGTGTCATGAGATATTTAGGGATTTACAATTCGTATACAGGGAAATAACGTACATTGTCAGTGTGATGCCAGATAAGAACGTTCTATGTCACTAAAGTTTATGTTGCTTTTAACCTAACTTTATTAGTCCATGTGTTATCTTTGTGTTGTAAGCATGTTGAATGACACAAATAGTGAGAATATGAATGAAAAGTATTATAATCTGCAAAAAAAGCGAAAAAGAACTGGCTGTTTAACTGAAGCGTCAAAAAAACTTCGCTTACAGAGTCATGAGATGGGTTCCGACTGTAAGGCCATGTCCTAATTGGAGAGGCATCGCGCGAGCGGGCGATGAGCGGTGGTCGGTAGCATCGCGTGTTAATCGCGCGACCTAAATGTGTGTCCTCATACAGATAGCTTATTCGCGTAACCACGCGAGATCGTGCTCGCAAACACACCATCGCGCGATCACCTCAGTGCATATAAAGAGGTTCTTTGACGTGGTGCGAGTTTCCTAGCTGTGCGAAATGACTTCCAGGGCAGAAGATGCTGAATTCCTACTTGGAAATCTTTATTTATCATATGTTGTTAAAGAACATCAAAAAAAAAGAAGAAAACCTGCAAATGAAATATATCAAAGCCGGTCTTCACTTGGAGAGTTTCACCATTTGTATCACGAGCTACGAAGTCAAGAGGGGGAATTTTATCAATACACCAGAGTGTCAGTAGCAACATTTGACTATATCTACAAAGAAATTCAAGGAGTGTGCAGCCACCAAGTGACCAATTTCAAGATTCCGATAAGCGTAGAAGAAAGATTGTTGTTAACCTTAAGGTAAGAAAATAATTATTATTATTCTCGTACGTTCATCATTGATAGATGTTTTCGAAACTATGCCTCTTTCAAAGTTGAAACTTTGGTAAATAATAAAAGACATTGTTTTTTATATGTTGATAAAAAATCTGTATATTCATCAAAAAAAAAACAAACAAATAAAAAAGTAAACAAACTAAAATATAACACTTCGCAAATTGGGGTGGAATTTTGTGTGGTGATAGGCTAAAGGGTGGAGGTTAGATCTGGGGGAAATTAATTGCTCCATTCTTCTGAGACTGTCTCCTCAAGCAGATCGGTGAATTCCGTTGCAGGAATAGAGTTTTGGTAACCCATTAGTTGGTAATTAGTACGAGCAGTGGATGAGCTCGCAATCTCGTCCGCAATGAGGTCTTGAATCTTGCTTCTCAGCCGCAGTTTATTTAAAGGGTTCAATCCTCTGAAATAGGGAGCCAACGATTTCAGGAAAAGAGTATCTTCTTCATCAGCATTCGTTACTGTATCAACGTGCTTTTCCTTAAAAGCGACAATTTTCTCCTGTTCCACTTGAAGCATCTTTCTCTGAAATTCCGTCATGTCCGGAGGTGTCACTCTTCTCTTCCTTGATATTCTTTTATTTGACAAAGGTTGTGATTCAGAAATATCAAGTAACTGAGAAGCATGTGGAGGTGAATCATTAACATTAGTGTTCTGTTGATGGGGTGCAGGAAGAGTTGCTTGACTGATTGGCTGGAGAGCGCCGTCTTCAAGTGATTGTTCCTGAGCATCTATGTTAACACCTTTGATGCTTGTCTGATTAGTTGGCTCTTGATCATCAGAGTAGTTATGCTGCGTAAGCCGGGGTGTCATCACATCTTTCAAAAACCACATATCATAGAAATGCGGCATATCTTAGAAGGCAGCCCATCCAGCGTGAACTACACCGGTAAATGACCGGTGTAGTTCACGCTGGATGGGCTGCCTTCTTCTCCAGAACGTGGCTTTGGTAATTTTTTGACCTCCTTTTGGAATACATCCCTCAATCCTTTCCATCTACTTTTGACAGCTTCTTCTGAAAAAGGAAAAGAAGGGAAAGACACTGTAGTGAGTTCTTAATTTTTTCTATCTAGTCAACAACGCTCCATTGTATGTAAATTATTACTGGAGTGAATTAAATTTAAAAATATAAAATTGTTGCATACCTACGTTTACACACTTAGGTTGTTATGTTTTCCTGTTTTTATTTTTCAGGTTCCTAGCCACTGATATCGCATTCCGGCAACTCGTATTTACCTTTAGGGTTTCAAAAACCGCTGTAGCCACCATAGTGATCGAAGTTTGCATTGCCATCTGGAAGACACTGAAGGGAAAGCATATGAAATTTCCTACTGCAGAAGAGTTCAAATCTATAGCAGAAGTCTTCAGGAAAAGGGGAAAATTTCCTCATTGCTGTGGGTGTATTGACGGCAAGCATATTCGTTTGAAGAAACCACCGTGTTCTGGGAGTATGTACTTCAATTACAAACATTTTTTTTCGGTCGTGCTCATGGCCGTTTGTGATTCGCACTATAGTTTTCGAATTATTGACGTTGATGCATACGGAAAAGATAGTGATGGCGGAGTGCTCAGTTCTTCTAAATTTTTTCAAGAAATTAACAGTGGCAATTGCCCTTTACCTGCCGAAGAACCACTACCCAACTCAAATATTGTTGCTCCCTATGTATTTCTGGGTGACGAAGCGTTTCTCCTAACTAACTTCCTATTGAGACCATATCCGCGAAGGCAATTACAGGGGCACGACTCCAGATTGCTTTTCAACGAAAAATTATCAGCCACACGAGTTGCAGTAGAATGCACCTTTGGAATAGCTGCAGCGAAATTCCGAGTTCTACTGAAGGCTATCGAGACATCCGTTGACAATGCGGTGACAATCGTAAAAGCGGTTTGCCTTTTGCATAATGTAATTATAGATAGAGATGGTTCAGTAACACCATCAGACCACAACATCCAAAGTACCAACTTGCGAAACGGTGATAGTGTAGTTACTTACTTGGTTTTTTCAACTTCTTGGCAATACTCTCCCACACTTGATCAGTTTTTAATCTATTCTTATAGCACTCCCTACGTTTATCCCATAAAATTGGGTTTAAATGCACTTCATTAATCAAAAGTTCTTCAAAATCCATTTTTAAAACGCTCGATAACGCGATAAAAAAACAAACTGGTTTGATTTTGAGCGTTTATGCGAATATTGGTCGCGTTAGTAGGTTAAAGTCAGTAACTGATTAGAGCACGCCCCTTTTAGGTATAAAGTTTGTTTTTTAAGCGATAGAACGATTACGCGACGCGATATCAAAACAAACCAGTGCGACCGTTCTCCCCCCATCGCGCGATCGCGTTTAGGTTCTAAAGGGGACACCTAATTAGATTAGTGAAGTTTAAAATTTTGATCGTACGATACAGCGACCATCGCTTATCGCCCGCTCGCGCGATGCCCCTTAGTTAGGACATAGCCTAAGTGCGTACGTTTTAAATGCTTTGGAAATACTTTGCCTAACGAGGATCAAAATCCTTAAAGCGCCTACCTTTGTGGACTTATAAGTCTAAGTCCTATTATTCAAAGAAGAAATCGTATTCCAGAAGAAGAAAGCAAATTTTGCGAGGCTTCTTATTCTTACAAATTCATATGATTCACACATCTCTTAAATTCTACGGAAAGGCGCCTGTAGATAAAAGAGGAAAACATTCATCTAAACATCGTAAACTGAATAGAGAAGTTGAGAACTGCGTTATTTCACACATTAAATCATTTAAGAGTAGATCTAGCCATTATAGTTCGAATAAAACAAACAAAAACTTATTTGCCGGAAGATTTAAATATTAGAAAAATGCAATTCACTCTATAACTTAAAATATCAAAATAAGCCAGTATCATATGAAACAATCATATGAACAATCATGAACATATCATATGAACAATCGTATGAAGTTTTGGATATCCGCGCTGGGACACCTGTAGTAGTTGCGATGAATTTAACGCACAAAGTCTCTGAATTCCAAGCTTTTACAACCAAATGTTAGTACCGAAATAGAACAACAATTGAATCTTGAAGTACACAAACTCACAATTCAGAATACACTTCACAAGAAAAAAGCAGAAACGTTTTAAAAAGAAAAGCACGAAAACGAAACAGAAACCTCATAGGTAATTACCTTTTTATTCTTTCAACATTCATAGACCTTCCGGTGCTGATTCCGTCTTTTATACCTATTCAGAGGTAACTGCAAAGAGGGCCGCTAATGAGGTGTGCTCCTTTTTGGAAGATACGTTTCTCATCTCCTTTCAAACAGTGTAAGGCATTTATATATTTTTTGTGACTCGTGCGGAGGTCAAAATAAAAATTTTACGACCTTTCGGTATCTTCATTACTTGGTTCATCAGAAAAAGATTTGATACTATTAAAAGGCATTAGAGGGCATTCTTACCTCGAATACCATAAAAATACGGGGTTGATTAACTGCAAAATTAAGACTGAGTTGCCTAGAGTTTGGATTCAGGCATTTAAAGAAGCTAGAGTTAAGCCATCGCCTTTTAAAATCGAAGTCGACTTGTAAGGGATTGGAATGGATTTTTGAATTCCCTGTATACAACAAAATGTCCTTTTTTATCCAGATCATTAAAAAGCTACAAATTACGAAAGAACACCTACGGATGATACCACACCGTGAAACTTATAATGGACATTGGAATATATCTGTTGTCACTAAGCAAACAAATTCGTGGACCACCATTGATAGCGAATGAATTTTATTATCCTCCAAGAGTTATACTAGTAAGCGTTTTAACTTAAAATTTTGAGGTAAATTTTTAACATAAATCGTGTTTTTTTCAGACGATATTTATAATCCTTGTTTCGTGCTTCCTGAGCATCCTCTGAAAGCTGTCCCAATGGTAGCAGGGCAAGATATTTTATGATGTTTTCTCCATGGATTAACACCTTGTGAACAGAAGCTGGCATATAGTACCATCCGTACGCTTCTACATAATATTTCACTGTTGTTCTTGCATATTCCCCGAATTTCTTTGCGTCAATAGGTTTTCCGCTAGACATAGTTTGTAAAAGTATGTAAAATCTTTTGATCAGATGTTCATTTACTCCAGTTATATTTGCAGTACATGTGTAATTAACAAAGAATCTTCTGGCGGTGTTTCCATCATTCGAATTTCCGCTACCTTGACGAGGTTTATCGACAATCAACCTAAGCTCGTCTCTGAATTTTCTTTGTATTTCTTCTTTCGTTTCTTTTTCTCTTTTTTTCTTCTTCGCTTCGAGCGGACCACTTTTTAAATTGTAAGTTATATGAAATATGTAAAATACATTCCATAAGTCTAATCCAGCAATGTAATGTTAAAAGCCCGAATCTGTAGGCTTCTTGTCTAACCTGTTTGCTTCTAACAAGTTCCAAATTATTCATTTCAGATGGCTTTACGAGACATATTGTGCATGCTGAAGAAGAAGGTATATCAGTCAACACTTGCGTTACCTTACCGTCAATCATCGTTAAAATTAGTGCGTGTTTTACCGAAACAGTTGTTTGTTCAGAAATAACCACCTGGGTAGCTTGAAGCGCAGAAACTTCATTTTCTATGCCTAATATAACTTCACTTGTTTTTGCTGGAGTTTCTCTAGCAAACTCAATTGATATTGGACGACAAAATCTGTTGGAAGAGGGTGTCGGATTTTCCCATATTACTTGACTGGTTTCAGAATTAACTAACTTTAGAGGAACTAAAGAAGCAATAAAAAGGTTTGCATCTGAAATAAATTCACTTTCACCAGATAAAACTTGTTTATACTCAGCCTGTCCTGATGATAGTCAATTTTGAGGATCCTTCTTACTGTATGATTTAGAAGATCTTGAAGTGTAACACTTGCTTTTATATCTGTTACAGTTATCCCATCAGGATAACATTCCGCTTTAGCTTCTGCTATCCTTTTATAAGATGGGAGTATTTTGCATCCTTTCTCATCTACAACTGTCTTTAATAACTGATATTTCGTTTCAGTACGAAAATGTACAACATTTGAAAAAATTCTGCGATGAGAGCACATTTTCATTTTATGAACATTTACCTACCTTACCCATTTCGAAAGGAAAGCAAAAAAAAATGTTTTTTAAGCAAATAGTGAAAGTTCAAATAAGAATTATCCATTTATTTCTTTACCTACGTAATGACTTAATTCATTTTTTCCCAGTTTTTGTGGTAGTTAAATTGTTTTATAAGCAAATACTTGAAAACAATAAAGATGTTGCTATCCAGACTGATTTCCATTTAAAAGCCAATATATTTTGCATCATAGGTGCAGAGAAACAGAAATGTCTAGTACATGAAACCAAAAAATATTGCGCTTTGAATTTTAAATTTGATATAATGGGTGTTTATCTAAATGTGACTACGCACGTTCTTTCCCTGTAGTCTTCAATTGCTATGTATTCATAAAAATTAGCTTCGAAATTTTCCCCCTCTTTTAACTGTTCATCGAAATTTTCATGTTTCGATTCAATTTCATATTGTATTTCATCAAATACTTGTAATTGCGATTCAATTTTGTCTAATCGTTACTGGAGTTCATATATGCAACTTGATTTTTCATTTACATCTGTATTTGACTCTAATATTTGCTTTACTTTGTCTATATAATTTTGAAATAGAGTTAACTTCGTTTTGAAAGGTACCGCGCTTACGAATTTGATCTTGTAAATCTGAAATTTTGTAAGAAATATTCACACAAATTGAAGATATATAAATAAAGGAATTGTAAAAGAAAAATGCCACTTGCCTTCTCTTGTTTCAGATGATACGTGATTAACAATAGGCCCCGCCTGTTTGTAGTTATAACCTCGATGATACAGTATGCGGCAAAATAAACAGTACTGAAATTATGAAACGTTTATTATTTATGTATTTACTTTACATTTTATAGCGATACTTTAACATTATATAGCGTTGCAAACATTATTTGCGACGACGTTCCCGATAAAACAGATGTTCAAGATGCCCTCCGTTCAGTATCAAGCAGTATTCATAGCGTTCACGAAGGTTCACATGCATGTCTGTGAACACAGGTTGTTGCATCGCACGAAAAAAACATTCAATTTTAATCCGCAATTCCGGAATGTCAGATGGTGGATCGGTACGGAAAGCAGCTTCCTTCAGCATTCCCCAAATGTACGCATCAGGCGGTGTTAGGTCTGGTGAGTGCGATGGGTATGGGAAATCAGTGCCACGCGAAATAAGGCGATCCCCAAAATGATTGCGCAGGATTCGAAGAGTCCCTAGCCGTGTGACAGGTTGCCCCGTCCTGCTGAAACCATTGTTGATTACGTGGTAGCTTCCTGGCACCATAAAATCGCTGAAGATCATGCAGAAATGGTGTGAGAACTTGTTCTCTGTAGCGCTCCTGATTCACAGTTAACGGCGATCCATCGTTTGCTTCAATGAAATACGGGCCCAATATGCCATGTGCGGATACAGCACACCAAATGGTAACACGGTCACTATGAAGGGGTTGCTCGACGATTATGTCGGGGCGTTCGAATCCCAAGAAATCGTGTTGTCTGCTTGTTAATTTCTCCGTTTAAATGAATATGGCTTTCATCGGAAAACCAAACATTCGACAAGAACGACGGGTTTTCATAATCCATAGCCAACACACGTGCGCAGTATTCGGCTCTTACACGCTTATCAGCTGCAGTCAGACGCTGTCCGGTCTGTATTTTGTATGCAAACCCACCAATATTCTTGAACATTCGACGGAGCGATCGATCACTGATATTCAATTTTAATGATGATCTTCGGAGGCTTCGTTTCGGCGATTGCAGCACCTGATTCAAAACACGCCCGTGATTCGTATTGGTTGTGACTGTCACTGGGCGACCCACGTGACCTTTACGTTGGCAAAGCACACTTCCCGTACGACGAAACTTGTCAACAACTGCTAACATAACGGCGTTGCTCGGAGCCTGTTTCATAAACTTAAGCCTAAATGCGTCGGCAACTTCTTTTAAGTTTGGACCGTTTTCGCGCCCATTTCCGTATGACCGAAAATAGTACTCCACGATAAAAACTTTTTCTGCAACAATGAGAACCATCCTGAAGCAACTAGCATTAAAAAGACATTCACATACGTTGTAACCACGTTCGGAAAACACTCGGTACGTTTCAGCGCATGACACACACATTTGATACATGCGCATTTCAATACTGTTTATTTTGCCGCATACCGTATTATGCAATGATTTTCTAATGCCAAATGTTTTAGTTCTATCTGACTCAAAGGACTACGTTTGGATGTAGAAAAGAAGATTTTTGTTTATTTTGTGTGTGTTTATATGTGGTTTTGTTATGACTGTTGGCGGGTGACCCCTCTCATTGTAGTGTGGTTTCGTTAGTTGCCGCATGACGGCGACTATGTCTATCCCAAATATATACAATACCAATGAATGCGAATGTTATCATACACTTACCGTGTATAACTTCTTTCCATTCTTGCAGTCACAAATCAAACTACCGTCTGGTAACCAAACTTTTGCATTTGTGATGGATCGATACAACTTTTTGAATTTGGCAACATAGTCGTAGGCGTACTCCTCCGTTATATTTAGCGATTTTGAATACATTGAGGTGAATACGTACTACGTTCAACCGCAGTGCGGGGCATGTCCTATGTATGTTCTCATTTGGTATACAGAAAATATAAGATTTTATTACTCCTCTCTGTTTGGTCTTAGTAAATGGAAGTATAGACATCTTAGAAACGAATGTTATATTTGTATAATTTCACTGAGACTATCCTGGATAGCTACGATGCGTCTACGAAAATTACGCAATGGGATATTAGACCCAAAATCCCAATCGAGATAAGGCGCCTCATAAAACAAGGAAAGCGATAAAACGTTACAAAAAGACATTGCACCCTGTCGATCGCACCGCTGCAAATAAGCTCGTAAAAGAAGTTAAAACATCCTTAACCGATTACTATAACGAAAGATGGTCGGATAAACTCCTCTCACTGAATACCCAGGACAACTCGCTCTGGAAAATCAACAGAGCGCTGCGGCGCAATAGAGCAGCTACATTCAATAAACCTTTGGTTGGGAACGCGGGCATAGCATACACTGATGAAGATAAGGCGAACGCACATGCGGACTTCCTTCGGGGAATATTCGCTGGATCTACACTTGGTCCAGAGCCAAGCGATCTGGAGGACGAAGTGGACACGGCACTGCGGGCTTTGCCTGAACTAGAGGCTGAACGTTTGCCAGTCGCTACGCTGGACGAGGGGTCCAGGCCGCTATAAAACAAACAACTCGAGGAAAAGCACCGGGTTTTGAGAATTACAAATACAATGCTCAAATGTCTTCTAAGGGGGGTGTTGGACAGGGTTGTGCTGATCATCAATGCCATTAGTTTCAGTTTTGGATCTATTGGGGTTAAACAAGGTCTAGAATTGTCAAAATGAAAACGTTTTAGTACTCCTTCCAAATATCTTTTCTGACTTATCACCATTATTGCTTCATCTCTATCATAGTTTACCTCTAGTCCTAGAAAATATTTCAAATCACCTTTGTCTTTCATATCAAAATTATTCTTTAGAACACTTTTGCATTTTTCAATGAATTCTAAATTTGGTTCAGCAATAATAATATCGTCTACATACAATAATAAGTATACAATATGATCTTTAAAATGTTTTGAATATAAACAATAATCACTATCAGATCTTTTGAAACCTAAATGTAATAAAAACTGATTAATCTTATTGTTCGAACACTTTGACGCTTGTTTAAGACCATATATCGCTTTGTTAAGTTTTAAAATGTGGCCGTCCTTACATTTGACACCTTCTGGTGGATAAATGTAAATATCCTCTTTGAGTTCTCCGTTTAAAAGGGCCGTTTTGACATCTAATTGCTTAAAATAATATTTATATTAATTTCCCACTGATAATAAAGTTCTAATTGTAGCTATCTTTGCTACAGGAGAATAAATTTCTTTATAGTCAAAAGAATCACGCTGAGCAAATCCTCTTACAACTAGTCTCGCTTTATACCTATCCTCAAAATGTTCTTCTAATGGTTTAGTTGCAAATACCCATCTTGTGTTCAATATTTCCACTTTATCAGGAGCTTTTACTTCAGTCCATGTATCATTATCTTCTATTGACTTTATTTCTCTATCCATAGCTGTTCTCCATAAATGTTGATCATCTCTGTGAATTAAATCTTCCACTCTTTCAAGTACCTTTTCTACAAAAGATATTGCATCGAATGCAATGTGCATTTCATAGTCGTCATATCTCTTTGGTAGTCTTCTATTTCTTCTGCTTTCATTTTCAATGTCTTCTTGTTTGTCTACCACTATATCATCTCCAGTATTCTCAAATGTTTCATTCATGGTGTTCATATCTGTGTTACTTGTTTGACTATCATCTTCTTCATCTTCCATTGTATTTATTTGTGCCAAATTGGGTTTGTAGTATAATTCATTTTCATTAAAAGGTACAGGAATCTATTACCCTTTGCTTTTCCACTCCATAATCTATATCCAGTTGTAGTATAACCTATCATAATTCCTTTCTCTGACTTAGCATCAAATTTACTTCTGGATTGTTTTGGTATCCAAATATTCGTAAATTACTTACATTGGGTTTTTTGCCATACCAATTCTCTGCTGGAGTAACTTCTAGGTTCGCACACAGACTTCGATTTAAGATATATGCCGCAACCCTAATGGCTTCATTCGAAAATTTCTTGGGCATATTGGCATCCTGTATCATCGACCGTGCCTTGTCCACTAAACTTCTATTAAATCGTTCTGCCTTGCCATTCTGTTCTGGTGTATATGGTGTTGTATAATCCATTACAGTGCCATTTTCTCTACAAAAATCTTTAAATTCATTCGAAACATATTCTCTTCCATTATCACAACGCAATACTGATATTTTATAATTAAACTTTGATTGCACCATTCCTACATAATCTTTAAAACGATAAAAAATCTCACTTCTATTTTTAAGAATATATATACATACAAAATTAGAAAAATCATCAATAAATGTTACAAAATATTTGCTATCATCGTGAGCTAATGGTGTTATTGGACCTGCTACATCTGTATGTATGATTTCTAATAATCTTTTTGCTTTTGTCTTAGTACCAAATTTCAATCTTGTCATTTTTTTTAAGCATTTACAAAAAAAGAAAGACCTTGTCGACCAAAGAAAAATAAAGACTTTAAAAAGGATGTGGGAGATGATTAAGGCAGAAATGAAATCATATAATTGTAACTTTATTCATAGTCAACGTGAAAATAAATGGAAAACATTAAAACGTCCATTTAAAAA
>JAROYD020000019.1:159834-269565 GCA_029618875.2 Dynastes tityus
TTTTTCTAAGTCTGCCTCCATTTCTTCAAAAAAGATGCAAGACGCCAATATGTCTTGTTTTCTTATTCAATCTTTATTTCTTATACAATTTTATTCAAAATTGTTACACTAAATAAAATATTCCAGGCATCCTTTTCGGTGGTAATCAAATGCTTATTTTTATTCCCGGACGTTCCTGGCAGGAGTTCTTGTTCTTGCAGGTTCCTGGAGGCTCCGCTTGAAATCGTTTTTGCCTTTCAAAACTTCCCCACGTTGAGTGTCTCCTCACTACCCGCATCGTCATCACTTTCTATTCTAACCATGCTAGTACTGTCTTTTCAAAGTCCGGATGTGTTGGTTCTACTCTTTTTCTCGACATAATTCGTAAATACTTTGCCACTAACATGCACAGACAGTAAAAATCAACTATACGCAAACATATTGTTGTAGCCCTTGACTATATGTAAAGTATATAAATAAGACAGAGATCTTGATCAGCACTTTTAAATAATACAAAAGGGGTCGCGCTCGTACTCTCTAGAGCAAGGTTGTCCAACTGGCGGCCCGCGGGCCACATCCGGCCCGCGAGGCTATTTGTTGTGGCCCACGTAAGATTTTCGAAAAGCATATATTTTCTTTAAATGCTGCCACTGTGAAAAAAGATTTTTTAACTTATTTTATATTTTATGGTGTACCAGTGTTTTTACATCACAAGTACACAAGTACTGTACCGCGTGCTGCTTCGCGGACGTGTAACGAACATAATCATCCTCCACCACTATGAGAACTGCACTGATTACTGCGCATCACAGTTCACGCAGGCCACACCTCTCACTGCTTACCATCCGTCGCCAGCCGCCATGGTGCCAGTGTGCTACTGACACGTAGGCTAGTCGGCTAATCTATTACGTTGCTAGTGAACAGTGAACTTGATTAATTCTTTGTCTTGATTCCTCTTATACAATAATGAGTGTAAAACCAGTAAAACGGAAAATTGATAGTGAGAACAGAATTTACAAAGAAAGTTGGGAGAGTGATTACTTGATTGCTAACAATAATGGAAAGTTGCAGTGCTTAGTGTGCATGAATGTCGTTTCAGTGCCTAAAGAATATAATGTGAGAAGACATTACACAACAGTGCATGAAAATAAGTATGCTACGTAGGGGAGACCGGGGCAAGATGACTATGTTAAAAATTTTTGTTGTTTATTAATGTATTTTTAAGGATAGTCAAATTAATTTTACATGAACTGTCAGAGTAGTCCTTTGTGATACTAAATATATTACCATTTAATTTTTTAAATAAAGAAAATAAAGGATAATTTCATTTTTTCATAACCTTAACAAATTATCATCTTGCCCCAGTACCGGGGCAAGATGACTTTGACCTTGGGGCAAGATGACTTTGGCCTTGGGGCAAAATGACAACACTGAAAAAGGTTGAACATATTTTATCTTTTGAATTTACATGGTTTAACAAATGATAACTGTGTTTTTACATCTTACAAAGTATCAAACTAAGCGTAGTACATTGTAACGTAATGTTGAAGTGTTTAGTTATGCAGCTAACAATAGTCACAAATAAAAATGCCATTTTCATAATTCGAGCATTCCTCATGCCACCACTCTTGGCATTTACAGCACTGGATCCATTCTTCTGTTGGAGGGTCACAATATTCCTCTTCACAAGCAGGACATCTTATAACACCATCCTTTGAAGTTGATGCAACTGGACTGTTTGGCCTGGATTTTATAGATTTAGTCCTACAGGAACTTAGTTTGAGTATTTTTACTCCTTTTTAGCTTCGCGAGCTTCTTTTCTCTGCTTTTTTAAACGTTCCTGTTCTTCCTTCTGCGTTTCCCTTTGTTCTAACATTTCTTTGATGGGTGAGCTTGTAAGAATACTTGAGCTCAGTTTTTTGCTTTTCCTTTTTTCTCACATTGTTTTGCTTTAGGCAATGGTTTGAAATCAAAAACACTAACAGGCTTCTTTGGTGCATCATAACCAGCATTTGCCATAACTTCTGGTTCTTCTGGAGGGTTTATATGTTGGTTTTCTACTACCAGGGTCTGAGGATTAGCGTTATTATTCTCAGTTTCATCGCTAACAACATCATGGTCAGTAGTTTTGCAGCAGCAAAGTCATGTTCGCTAAACACAAGAGGATTATGAGGCTCGATCCCACATTTTTAAACCCATTAACGGCATTTCCAACAGTAGCTGCTTTGAAGTAAGCGGTGGTCAAAAGCTCACCAATATTTTTGTCTGTGATAGGTTGTCCAGGATGAGTGACCATAAAGTTGTCACATGCTTGGCTATAGTAGGTTTTTAGTGGGCCGAAAAATGACACATCAAGGGGCTGGAGACGATGTGTTGTGTGGGGCGGCAATCCAACCATGATGATGTTTTTCTCTCTGCAATATAAGATAGCCTCCAAAGTTATGTGACTTTTGTGATTGTCAACAACCAACAGAGCAGGAGATTCTTTGCTTGGTTTCACGTGAAGATAAAAGTGCTTCAAAAAAGAGAAAAAGGTGCCCTCATTGCTCCAGCCGTTATCGCTACAGCGGCCTGCAGTTCCTGGTGGGGCTCTTTCTACAAGTTCAGGAAGCATTCGTTTTCTAGCAAAAATCAGAAAAGGTGGCAGGTAAAAGCCAGTAGCGCTAATGCAACAAATTATTGTTACATTCCGTCCTCTCTGTGCTGAAACAATTTTAGAAACTCTTCTGCACCCTGTAGGACTGACAACCATGGGTAGCTTATTAGGCACGGTGGACAGACCTGACTCATCTGCATTGTAGATTGAAGAAGCACGGAATTTATATTTTTCCCGTTGCTCCCTTAAAATGTTGAAAAATCTGTCTACACTAGGTTTATTGAAACCCATTGCTCTGGCAATCGATGTTGCTTCTGGTTTGCGTACACTAAATTTATGATTCTTCATAAAATTAGCCAGCCAATCTTCTCCCGCCATCTTTGTATCCTTGTTGAACGGATGCGAAATACCACATTCCTCAGCAAAGTCAAAAACCAGTCTTCTACACTGTTTCTTTGTTAAGCCAAATAACATTTTGTCCATTGCTGTGATGTAGGATTGTAAATCTTCTTGCTGTGCAGCACTGAAGACTTCTCTAAATCTCCCTCCATGAACCGGCATCTCCTGAAATAAATATTAGCATTCTAGTGAACAAAGTTTCAGGACTCAGATTTTACAGATTTGAATACAGATCTAATAACAGGATTTAAAACAAGAGATTAGGTCAACTAATTACTAGGTTCAAATTAATATTTTTCTTAATGCCTATTAAGAAATATATTAGGTATTTATCCTTACATTTTCATTTTTTTCAAGCGGCGACGAAGTGTAGCTTCAGGTACATTAAACGCATTTGCAGCAGCCAAGCAGCTCATACGTCCTTCTTTAACATTTTCTACAGCAGAGGCCATAGATTCTTTGCTCCATTCTCCTCTTGAGGATTTCTTCTCATAGTGTCTAACCATATCTGAAATATAATTATATTTCATTAATAAACAATTATAATTAAATCTTAATTAACTATAAAAAATATGCCTTTAAACTAAATAAATAAAACATTTATTTATTTAGTGTATTTATATTGTTTATAGTTAACTAATACTTAATAAAGCCAACACAACAGCTCCAGCATCACAATCATAGTTAGTTTAATAAATTCCGAAACACGGGGCAAGATGACGAGCTCGTCGTCTTGCCCCCTTCATCTTGCCCCGGACTGCCTGTTTAAAAACATTCGTTTTCATCGCCATGAAGAAAGGCGATTAATTGACATTTATTCATGGTAATAGGTAGTATATAAAATAAGTTACTCATAAATATTAAAGAGAAACGAAATATCTCACCTGTGTCTTTAGCAGAGCTTATTTACACACGCATAAAAGTTATAATGTGGCAGCGGTAAACAATCAAAGCTTCACAACTAACACATAAATGGCGATTTCAGCGTCTCTATACTATTGTTTAACGAACGGCCAATAGGAGAGCCAGTAGTGACCCGTTGATGCTGCCACCTAGGGGAAAACTGACAAATTAAGACATTCGTCATCTTGCCCCGCTCTTCATCTTGCCCCGGTCTCCCCTACACAAATGAAAGTCGGCGTGCCCTAGTTGCAGATTTGAAGAAAAAGCTTAAACAGCAAACTGGTATGTTCAGTCAAATATTACACTCTCAAACGCATTCTTTGCATGCATCTTATGCCGTGTCGCTTGAGCTGGCAAAGGCAAAAAAACCTTTCACTGATGGCAATTTGATAAAAAAATGTGCTGTTGAAATGGCCAAAGCTTTCGGTGATTCTAAAATGGCGGAGAAATTTGAATCAGTGCCACTTTCACATCAAACCATACAAAGAAGGATTGTTGCTATGGGTGAGCAAGTAGAAAAATCTATGCTTAGCCTTGTTAAGAAAAGTTCATATTTCTCACTTTGTTTGGATGAAAGCACTGATCAAACCGATGTTAGTCAGCTGTTAATATTTGTGCGCACTACTTTTGATGATTTTACCAGTAAAGAGGAGTTATTTGATATTTGTCCTCTTTATGGAACAACAAAAGGAAAAGACA
The DNA here is from genome assembly GCA_029618875.2 of Dynastes tityus. Lineage (NCBI taxonomy): Eukaryota > Metazoa > Arthropoda > Insecta > Coleoptera > Scarabaeidae > Dynastes > Dynastes tityus. The sequence continues at coordinate 164,411 of JAROYD020000019.1, forward strand.
TCTATGAGGCTGTGAAGAAAACAGTTGACAGAATTGGAGGCTTTGATAAATGTTCAGCCATAGCAACAGACGGGGCCCCATCAATGACAGGTAAAAAATTTGGATTAGTGGGTCTGCTTCGAGAGAATGGTGTCACTTGCCCAACAATTCATTGTATTATACATCAGGGAGCTTTATGTGGAAAATCAGTCAAGGAAGATCAAGTTTTCCAAACCGTGATTAAGATTATAAATATGATTAGAGGTGGAAATCGATCTCTTTTACACAGGCAACTTAAGCAGTTTTTAGTGGAAACAGAGGCTGAGTATGGAGACTTGCTAATGTACAACCATGTAAGGTGGCTGAGTGCAGGAAAGTGCATGTGAAAGTTGCCATAAGAAAGGAAATCCCTGCATTCCTCAACAAATACGTTTCATCTGACACAACTGAACTGGAAGAGAAGTTTAAGGATCCAGAATTCTTAAGACAGTTAGCTTTTATAACAGATCTGACTAATCATCTTAACATGTTAAACTTGAGTCTTCAAGGAAGAAACCAGACGGTTTCAGATTTGATCGGAATGATAAACGGATTCCGGAATAAGCTGAACGTGTTTAAACGTGCTTTGGAAAAGAACAACCTGACACACTTCCCTAGCTGTCTGCAAATAGCAGAAGAATTCAACGGTGAGGAAAATATTGAGTTTTCATCCTGCATTTCACAAATTGAACAGGTTATTGATGAATTCAATACAAGATTTGAAGAAATTGAAAGTCTCAAAAGCAGTGTACTACTTTATAATAACCCTCTTGGAGCAACCATTGATGATCAACCACCCAACTTACAGCTTGAGTTATGTGATCTTCAAGCAGACATGTTCCTAATCACCAGACAAGAAAAGGGACCTGAATTTTTCAAATTACTGTCAAAGGAGAAATTCCCAAACCTGCGAGATTTTGGACTGAAAATGACGTCAATGTTCGGAAGCACATATACATGTGAAAGTGCCTTTTCCTCCATGAAATACATAAAAAACAAAAACAGAAGCAACCTTATCGATTCTTCCTTACGTTATCTTATGAGACTGTCTACAACTGAACTGGAGGTGGACATATCTTCATTGGTGGATGAAGCCGATCGACCACAGTCCTCACACTAATTGGATACATCTTTTTCGTTGCTTTTGCAATGTTTGTCTTGATTATTGAGAAGTGTTATCAATAAATTTTCCGTTTATAAAAAAATGTAGTTGTTGAGCAATAAAAGAAATAATACTCTTTTTTGTTTTAATTATTTTTATACCTCACTTTATTTTGTTATTACTTGTAACAAAATTATTATATGGCCCGCGACAACATCAAAAGTTTTAGTTTTGGCCCTTGAGGCATTGCAAGTTGGACACCCCTGCTCTAGAGCAATAATAATTCAGACTCTCGCGCGTAAGGTGTTACTCTGCCCATTTGACTACCGAATTATAATTTAATTATATATTAATTCTATAAGTATTCTATTAGAATAATATTATATTGTACTTAAAGGGTGTTACGGAGTACACTAATAAAAGCTGCCCTGGTGTCAGAAACTGTCTTTTTTTTTAAACAACCTATGTGTTAAAAGGAATACAACACAAAATTGGTGTCAGAAGTGGGATCTCAACAGAAACAGTGACAAGTGATTTGATCTGTGAAGTGAGGTCCTGGATATCGACATCTGTGTGCCTTGCCCCATCCTGCAACGTTCAAAAGGGGATCTAAAAACCAGAGGGTCACCGTAGAACTTCTTGGAGATTCACCGAACGGATTCATTCAACCGGAGCGTATTAACCAGAAGCCGAGGAGAGCCAGCGCATAGAAAAATAGAGTTGCATCTTTCAGGGTGGGGGTTGGTTCGTGTAAATAGCACTAAGTGGCAAAAGTCGTTAGTTTGGCGGTAATTTGAAATATATTTGGTTCTTAATTTTTGTAAGGGTTAGAAGTTTAGATTAATTTAGTAATCTAATTTAGCTGAGAAAAATAAGTGTTTAAGCAACTAAATTAAATGAACTGAAATCATCATTACTTACAATCTATCTTATTAAAGAAAGAAATTAGTCTTTATGAAAATTTTAACGATGTTAGGTATAATTAAAATAAATTGACTGTTATAAATAATAAAATAATGTATTACAATTGATATATTACAACAATAGAAATAATTTCCTTCATCATTTGCGATACATTCATTAATAATTTATTGCCTAGTAGACACTACATCCAATTACAGCACAAAACTAAGTAATAACACATGCATATCAAAAAGTAGATAGTAAAATTAAAAAAAGAAACTAAATATTCATTAAAAAACAAAAAAACATTACTATCAGTGTAAATATAAATATATATGAGGAAAATAAAAATAAGACAGGTTTTAATTGAACTTGAATGAAAGCAACTTACAGATAGTAGACATTTCTAATTATAATTACAATTAGTACTGCAGAGAGATAGAATCTTGCTTAATAATATAGACTGGGTAATTATCAGATAAGGTAATAATAATAGAATTAAAATGTAGGGAAAAATTAAAAAATTGATAATGCAATTTCAACATTATTTTCGTCGCAGTTTTAAGCACATTCTTAAGGCATCTTGCTTAATAGGGTCACTAAAGGAAGTATTTGTCCTTCTCTCACTATCCTTTCCACTTAATATTAAATTTATGTTGCGAACCCAAGAAGAAATTAACAATTTCACAAACACCTCTAAAAATAATTCTTTTAAATTATGCTTAGGACAAATTAAATTTTTCCAATCCAGCATATTTCCTAAAATTGCTTTTATTTTTTGCTTTAAGTAAGGCTTTCTGGCTAACATAGGCAACAATTGTTCTACATAATGGACAGCTCTGAAAACAAAAATGCAAAGTTCGATTTTGGATAGCACAACATTTTTGAACCAGTCTGCCTTTTCTGGATTAAATCATCATCTACTCCAGGTGATGTCGTTACTAAGGTAGATTTGCATTTTTTGCATCGAACCTTTGCTGAAATTCTTCTTGCAGCATAGCCTGCAATATAATGGTTTCAATTTTTGGCTACAGTATCTTCATTTGGGCTATATAATTCTAATAATTGAAAATCGAATTCTTCCTCTTCCTCTAAAAGTGAAGAACTTTGTTTATGAGTCGTAAAGTCTTCTAAAGAGGTAAGGGACATACTGCATGGTAACTTGCAAAGTTACTTAGTAGTAAAGCCTTCATGGTGGTTATAAAAGCATATGGCAAGGAGTTAACATTCCTTACTCAATGTGCTCGAATACACGAAAACAAATTTTTTAAAGGGTCCTGGTTTAAGTTTCGGACAACCAAGGACGTGAACCCAGCTTTTTGTAGATTACACCAGAGTGACTTGATTCCATTTATCGTTATTACCCAGTTGTGTAATGAAGGTGGAACACTTGTTTTTCCGTTAGCATCGACGCATTTCATTGTCTTTAAAACTTTCACTGCCTCTTTCCAAAAATCAAGATGTTCAGACTGTGTTGACAATACGCACTTCAATTTCTTGTCAGATGACGTCGAGGAGTTTGAGCCATTAACACTGTCAAATAGCTTGTCAAAAAATTAAAAAAAATGATGAAGTTTCACTTGCTGAAGGTGGAAGTTGACCTAAAACCAAAAGGATATTGTAATAATTAGTAATACATGCATTATTTATAACAAAATATTTCATGATCTATTTCGTCCAAAATATTAACAGTAACAATTTATTAAGCAAACATTCAGACATTCTAAATAAAATCTATTCTTTACTACAATATATAATTATTACTTAATATGACATATTACTAAAAGTTAAATAATTACCTATTTCTGACAAATACTGCATTAAAGATGACACACGTTGGCTACAGACTTGGGCAGCGTTTTTTACCTTCATTTTTGATATTTTATTCGGTATTACATGTTGATCGGTTAATCTTGGGCATAACTTTCTGTCCATAGGCCGGTCATCTATTTTGTACAGCCTTAATACATCATCCCATGAAGCAATTTGGTGATTTTCATTCCGTTTAAAACTTATGTTTTTGGTTACTAAATTATTCCGCACCCCTTTCAATAAATGCGGTGGATCAAACAAATATATTATTTCTTGTCCATTTATCAGGATTCCGTTTTTATTCTCTAAATGATTAATATTACAGTATCTCGCTGTTTCCTCCAATAAATTCTTTATGGCACCTTTATTATTTGCACCTTGGTCACATATAGTGGCAACTACCGACAAACCTGATTCCTGTGCAGCAGTGACAATTTCTTTTATGAATTTACTTAAAACAGGCGCCTTAGTTGCTGCTTGACAAAACACATACCCTACTGGTTGCTTTCACTTCCTATGTATGCCTCTCAACATAAATACCATCACATGATCAGACAATTTATTTGTTTGCTCACTACCATAGTCCTCAAAACCAATGATCCTCTCTGCAGAGCTGTCATATGTCAATCTAGGATGTAAAGCCATTTCATCAAAAAGTAGGCAACAGTATTTTTCCTTGGGGGTCAAATTCTTTACTACATTTTTCATATGTTGCCAAATATGAGCATTAACACCAGCTTCAAATTTGAAATTGCTACACAAATCAGATAAGGTTCTTCTTGAAGGAAGAGCAAATACTTTTCGTAACAGCCTGTAACTCTTGTTTCCATATTTTAAAAGAGCTAAGGCTAAAACTTTATCATCTATACTAAATCGTCTTCCTTTGGGTGCCTTGTGTTGTTCACTTAATTGAGATAAAATAAAATTATACGATACTTTATTGACCTTATCCTGCATAAGTGTCCGAATATTTTGATTGTTCAAGGCTTTGAATATTCGATCTCTATTAGAGATTGTGTCATGTAACAACCGTCTTGCAGTTTTTTTTTTGATGTGTTGCTATTTTAAATTATTTGGCAGCTCTTGGGGTGAGATCTTTTTGTCTCCTTGAATTAATTTGCTGCAAAAAGCTATGCTTTTGCATTAGATCTGAAAGACTATTTTAAAAAATACAGTATTGATAAACATGTATGTTACTCACTGATTTTTCTTCTTTTTGGAGTGCTTGCATAACGAAAAACCTCCTGTTCACGACTTGGTATTTGCCTAGATGTACTTGGCAAGACTGGCTGTATATATTCAGATACAGCAGGAACTGAGCTCTCTAACTGATCTAAGGAATTTATTACATATTAATTAATAGATATAAATAGATCAGGTAAATAATGTTATTGCCGTACCTACTCCAACAATGCTTTCAATGCTCTCTGAAGGTTCTGATATGATAGATGATGTGCTTACATTAGACGGATGCTTAAAAATTGAATTTTCTACTGTGGGTGCCTCGTTGAAATCTATAAATCATTTTTACAGTTAACAAAACTTAAAACATACAAATACCTTCATATATACCTGGTAGGTCCAAAACATACTAAAAACAGACATTTCGGTATGTTTTGGACATACACGATATTTTTTGTACGCAACCTGTGGATCCATTGTCTGAAGAGCTTTAATTCCAATTCTTTGCACCCATACATTGTATACCTATTGACAATACAATACAAATATAAAGAATACAAACATTGACACAAATTACCATTTCATCAAAAATTGGCAAACACCGTTTGGGAATACAAGGATCTTTATTTCTACAACTGCGTATCGAACACGAAGATGGCATTTTACGGATTGTGTAAATCACGTAGCATCCGAATAATATTTACTATAAGAAACGCGAAGATCTACTACCGAAAAACAAAATAAAACTAGCAAATAAACACGTGCACATAACCTACTAAATTTGAAATAATGAGTTTAGGCATATTCGGGACAAGAAGGGTGAAAGGGCATATCACTTCAGCGTCAAACGAAAAAGGTCCGAAGCTTTTCACAGTTTACCGCTTCCACAGAGAGTTGCTACGGTATGAGCCAGCGCATACCGCCTCTACACAACAGAGCCGTTACGAGAAGATTACAAGGAGATCATCGTCAGCGAGCCAGCATTCAATTTAAGAATACAGCATAAATACAAGTAGGTTTTTCATTTGATTTATGCATGAGCTTCAGTATTAAACGCAGTTATTTCGTGAATACTGGAAAGTAAAATAAATATAAATACGATAAAAAATTCCAGCAATTGTAAAAAGAAATAATTTTTATCATGAGTACGGTAGGAAACATAAATATTAATAGTGTCGAGGATGACAATGAATCATCTATACCAGATGAACTTCCTTTAGCAGTCTTATTTAAATTTATTAAATCATTTAATGGGGAGAGGACAGAGTTAACAACCTTTATTCAAAATACAAATTCCGCTTTCTCATTGGCAGCTCCTAGTCAGTCACCTTCTTTATTACTTTATGTCGTGTCGCAATTATCTACAAACGTAGTAAATGAACTCGAATTAACAGATATAACTTCGTGGACGGAACTCAAAACTAAATTAAAGTTATATTATTCCCATACGAAACATCTTGTTCAAGCACACGAAGAACTTGAAACGATCAAACGATTTCTTTAAACGGGTTGAAAAAGCAAAAAGTAAATGTAGTCAGGCCGAAATCGCGAATTGCCAGAATAAAGACGATTTGCCAGGATTGAAAAAGTCGATCCAACAAATAGCCTTAAGACGCTTTATAGTTCATCGTAAACCCGAAATTTCACAAATGGTACGAGCACGTGAAATAAATAATTTAAATGAAGCTTCCACAATCGCGCTACAAGAGGAAAAACTTATAAACTATACTAAGGTTAAATCGAAAAATTCGTATTGTAATTTATGTAAAACTAGCTCTCACAACTTTAGTAATTGTAGGAAAAGAAAACGTAACAATTACAGAAATAATTCAAATCAGAATAGGAGTCAAAGTAACTCTAATACAAATAATGCAAATAAATATTGTAATTTTTGCAAAAGAAACGGTCACAATTTTAACGAATGTTTTAAAAGAAATAGGGAACAGTCTAACTTTAGACAAGGTTTTGTATCACAAAATCCTAGAGTTAATCATTTAAACTCAAACGTGTGTAATGACAAACGTCCCATTGCACGACCAAAATTCCGAGACGTTCGTTCAACTGTAAATTATCGTAGAAATAATAATAAAAATGCAGCAAAAGTAAATGCTAAGTTAAGCAAAGTCGGCGTTACACAAATAAGTGACCAATGTAAGAAAAAGTTACCAGAATATTGTGTTAGCCATAACAAATCTTCGCATATACATAATGCGAATCTTATAAGTATCACCTTTCATTTAGGGAATTTAAACGAAGTTAATCGTAATATCACATTCTTAGTAGACAGTGGTGCAACGACCTCATTGGTTAAGCATACTTCTGTAAGAAATATCCCAATAAATAAAAATGAAAAGGTAATGGTTAACGGAATAAATCCAAACAGTCCCATCAAAACGATAGGAACTGTAATTCTTAAATTACAAATAGAAAAAAAAAGTAAATGTTGTACATGCAAAAAAAATATCTTCACAGTTTGATGGTATATTAGGCAATGACTTTTTCACAAGCCAACCTATTTTGATAGACTATCAAAATGAAGAAATTAAAATAACAGATTTTTCTATTAATTTCATTATTCCGCCAAGATGCGAGACATTTATAGAAATCAATGTACCTAATGATATAAATCCAATTTTTATAGAAAATCAAGAAATTTCGGAAAAAGTATTTATTCCAAATGTTCTTGTCAATAATATAAATCGCAAAGCTATTATTCCAGTATTAAATATACATGCGATACCTCAAGTTATTTCAAAACCTGATTTAAAGTTTAACGAGGTTTTAGAAATACACCAAGCAAATAATGTTATTCAAAACATGCATAAAGGTACTAAATTTAAAAATAAATTTAATAAAAAGAAGAATCAATCTTCTAATAAAAGTGATCGGGAAAGAATGACAAAATTAAGCGAAAACATTCACACAGATCACATAAATAGCGAAGAAAAGCAATCAATATTAAATATCTGTACACAGTACAATGATATATTTCAGTTAGAGGATGATAAATTAACAAGTACCCAAACTCTAAAGCATAATATTTTTACTAAAAATGATGTTCCCATATCTACAAAAATTTATAGATATCCAAAAATTCATGAACAAGAAGTTAATAACCAAGTAACTCAAATGCTTAGAGATAATATTATTCAATATTCGAAATCGCCTTACTCCAGTCCAGTCTGGGTAGTGCCTAAAAAGTTAGATGCTTCAAATCAAAAGAAATGGCGAGTAGTAATTGACTACCGTAAACAACGATGTAACAGTTGGTGATGTGTTTCCACCCTAAATCGAAGGGAATTTTTTAAACAATTAGGGGAATTCTATTTATTTTTCTACGTTAGACTTAGCGTCGGATTTCATCAGATAAAATGGATGATAAAGATAAACAAAAAACCCATTTCTACTCCTACGGATCATTACGAATTTAACCGAATGCCTTTCGGTTTAAAAATAGTCCCTCAACCTTTGCCCTTTGATGAATATAGTTTTATCAGGCTTACAAGGAAGTAAATGTTTTTGTAACTTAGATGACATAGTTGTCTATGGATCTTCATTAGCAGACCATAATTCTAAGTTAGCTTCAGTGTTTAAGGAACTACAAAAGCATAACCTCAAACTGCAACCGGACAAATGTGAGTTTTTACATCACGAAATTGCGTACTTAGGACATGTAATTTCAGACAAAGGCGTGCGGCCTTGTCCAAAGAAAGTTGATATAATTAATAAAATAAATTATCCCGAGAATCAAAGAGAGATCAAAGCATTTTTAGGTCTCACAGGTTATTATCGTAAATTAATCGATAGCTATTCTAAAATAGCAAAACCTTTAACGAATTTATTAAATAAAAATATTCCCTTCAAATTTGATAAAAAGTGTCAAGAAGCATTTAATAAGTTAAAAGAAAAGTTAATAAATGAACCAATATTACAATACCCGAATTTTGAGGAACCTTTTATATTGACGACAGACTTACCCATCGCATATTTTTCAAGTACTTTAACCCTGCATTACCCGCGCCGTGCGCGAAACTCTCACATATTTCTTTTTTTTGTCGCCAACTCAGCATTTTTTTATCCATCACTTTGAGACTCCAGCTATTCCCGCCGTAACATGTTAGGAACACGTGCATCTTGTGCATTTCTATGTAGTGCATTGTTCAGTTCGTTATTGTCCGTTTTAGTGAGTAAATGTCGCAAAGTGAGCAAACGACTCACGCGCGAGTGGTAGCGTAACAATCTGAGTAAGTATAAATTAATTATCTAATAACGATTAATTTATAAACAAATGTCTTATTTACACTTTTAGTTGAACTAATTTAATTCTGTGAACATGGATCTACGAGAAGAAGCTCGGCTAATGACAATTTTTGATGAGCTAGAGCAAGAAAACTTGCATTGTGCTCAGAATGAACTTCCTGATGAAAAACTGGACGATGAAGAAAGTGATGAAGACTTACTGGAAACTAATGACCACTACACTGATTCTGAGGTATCTGCAGATGAGCCGGATGGTTCAGTATCTATGCTAGCAACACGTAAACCTCAGTATGTTGGTAAAGACGGCAAAACGATTTGGGAGGTTCATTATGAAAGGAAAAGCAGCAAAACTCGCAGGCATAATCTAGTAACCAAGTTACCGGGTGTGAAACCAGCCGCGAAAAATTCCCGCACGGAGTACGAAACTTGGAACTTGTTGATTACGAATGATATAATTGAAAAAATTGTCACATATACAAACAAATATTTACATACAATTAGGACAAATTTTGTGCGCCAGAGAGATGTTTTGGATACAGATTTTGATGAAATTAAAGCACTATGTGGCTTATTATACATGGCTGGGGTTTTGAAATCCCGCCACACTAATTTGAATTATCTGTGGAAAACTGACGGCACATCACCTGAATTCTTCAGACTTGTAATGAGCAAGAATCGTTTTTATTTACTGATGCAAGCATTACGATTCGACGATATAGATACCAGAGCTGAAAGAAAAAAATTAGACAAACTAGCTCCCATTAGGGATATTTTCGAAGAGTTTCAGGAAGGTTGTCAGGATTGCTACACCCCGGGAGAGTTCTGCACAATTGACGAAATGCTAGAAGGTTTTTGTGGTCGTTGCGGTTTCTGTCAATACATTCCTTCGAAACCTAACAAATATGGAATAAAGATTTTTTCCTTAGCTGATGCTCGCGTGTTCTACACGGTGAAAATGGAAATCTACGCGGGTAAACAGCCAGACGGTCCTTTCTCTACTGACAATAGCCCTAGCAGTGTCGTCAAGCGTCTTTGTACTCCAATTGCCAATTCTGGACGTAATATTACCTGTGACAATTGGTTTACTTCAATTCCTTTGGCACTGGATCTTTGCAAAAATTATAGATTAACACTAGTGGGAACCATTAGAAAGAACAAGCGAGAAATTCCCCCATATTTGTTGCAACTAAAGAAAGACCTACCTGCAGCAGCATCTTTGGTTTCGGAGGAGATTGTCTTTTAGCTTCCTACGTTCCAAAGAAGAATAAGAACGTGCTGCTAATTTCAACAATGCACGAACGTGATAATATTGACAAAGAAACCGGCGATGCATGTAAGCCAGAAGTGGTTACAATTTATAATGCTACAAAGTCGGGCGTTGATACGGTTGACCAATTAAAGAGCATCTATTCGGTGGCAAGAATTACGTGTAGATGGCCCATGGTAGTGTTTTTTGCAATTTTAAATATTGCAGGAATGGTTTTGTCATATACAGAGCTAATTTGATAAATTCTACAGATCCGCGTCGCATTTACTTGAAAAATTTAGCAAAAAAATTGGTGACACCACATATGTACATACGTGCAGCGTTGCAGTCATTGCCATTCCTGCTTACTCTGCAAATTAAAAATTATTTGAGTCTACCTTCAATAGCAGAATCTCCAAGTCCAGAAGAAAACCAGCCTGGGACCAGCAAACCCAAATGTAGCTATTGTCCTAGAAGAAAGAATCGTAAAACAACAATCAAATGTGTCAAATGTTCAAAAGCAATTTGCAAAGAACACACAGTGACTTACTGCGTTGCATGTGTAGTAAGTGATTCAGAATAAAATTCTTGTTTTTGCTTTTAGTTTTTGCATTTCACGGTGGGTTAGTAAATGTTTCCTTTATTTTTAACATTATTATATTAAAATTATTATTATTTGTATTGGAATGTTTAGTTTGCAAAAATAAATTACTACCTTTAGTGAAAATTATCAATTTCAGTCATAGAAAGAAATTTTACCCAAAAAACTGGCGAGTGAGCATTTGGCTCACACGCGGGCAACGATGCTATAAACTAAGGCGCGGATAACGTAGGGTTAAAAAACCATCAAAAACGCTATTCAGCGACAGAAAAAGAATTATTAGCAGTATCTGTATGGTTAAAAGTTTATTATTGTAACAGATCATAAACCATTAATGTGGTTACATAACTGTCAAGATCCTAGCAGTAGACTTCTCAGATGGAGATTAAGACTGATGGATTACGAAATACGAAATAAAGTATAAAAAGGGAACTCAAAATTCAAACATGGATGGTCTGTCGCGTATTCAAATAAATCAAATTAACGAGGAGGAATTAACGTTTGAATATTTTAAAGGTTTTCATCAAAGGGAATTACAAATCCCAATACCAAAGAAAACTAATCAACCATTAAAAATTTAATAATACCCTTGTCATGTGATTTGTCAAAATCGAACGAATATCTTGAGTATTTACAAAGAAGTTTAAGGGAACTTCCTCCAAACGCAAATCTTAATGAAATTAATCTTAATAGAAGCATAGATAATAAAAAAAATATATATTTAGCATTGATAAAAACTTTTGCTAGAGATTCAGCTCTATACAAAGATGTATTCGAAACATTTTATAATTTACGTTTAATGTTAAAAATAAATAACGTAAAACATTTCGTCATCCCAAATATTACGAATAAAAATAAGATAATTAAACAAGAAACTTATTACAGTTTATTATACTATTTATTTAGGGATTTCGACTATGAGATATTAGAAGACGAACGTATTGTTATAGAAGACGCTGAATTAATTAAAGAAATATTATACGAAAACCAAGATGCACCAACAAGCGGGCATCAAGGCTTCGAAAGAACTTACGAAAAAATCAAAAGAACGTACTTTTGGAATAACATGAAAGAGGATATAAGGAACTATATAAAAAATGTATTACATGCCAAAAGTCTAAAACAGATTTTCGTAACAAATCCGCGCAAATCCCACCCAAATCACAACGACATCAAAACAGTTTTGTGAACAAGTAGCATTGGATATAGTAGGTCCATTACCCGAAACTAGGAATGGTAACCGTTTTATTTTAACAATACAAGATGACTTAACTAAATTTATGCAGGCTTATGCAATGCCTACGCACGCAGCAAATAATGTAGCTATATTCTTCTTAAAATTTTGCACACAATTCGGATTTCCACATAGTATTTTATCAGATCAAGGAACCGAATTCACTTCTCATGTGTTTCGAGAAATAAATAAGTTAATGAGTATAAAACATAAGTTTACTTCACCGTATCACCCTCAGTCAAATGGTTCGCTAGAACGAACGCATTTAACTTTGAAAGATTATTTTAAATGTTATATAAACAAAAAACGAAAACGACTGGGACGAGTTTTTAAATTTTTCAATCTTTAGTTATAACACTGGTATTCATAAATCAACTCAAATTAGTCCATATGAACTTGTATTCGGACAAAAGCCTAGAATACCGAGTAATGTTAATAAACCTAAAGAAAAAGATAATTATTCTGATCTAGCAAACGATATCTCAAGGAAATTAAAAGTGCTAAGAGAAAATGCAATGTAAAGTTTATACTAAAAATATTGTAATCGAAGCTCATACGATTGTAAATTCTTTAAATATATCTAATGAAATTCCAAACACTAGTATAAATGAAGATGATTGTTGTAAAGAATTAAAAGAAAATATTACATTAAGTGGTATAAAGCTAGAACCTATAAAGCTTACTAATTTAGATCTCAATGAATTAAAATATGCTCAAAAGAAGTTAAATAAAATTGACGAGCAATTACAGCAACAATTAAATAAACCATTTATTATAAAGAATAGCTCATGGTTTACTACTATATTATCTTTTGTATTTGGAATTATAATGTTAATCCTTATATACAATTTACTTAAATGCTTTGGATGTCTTAGACTTTGTAAAATGTTATTTTGTTTAAATAAAGATAATAGATTACTAAAAGGATGTAATCCATGTGTTCAAATATATAATCAATGTTGTTCAGAAGCCAAACAACCTGTAAATGTACGTTATGATTGTGAACTGCAAGAATTAAGAACAGAAACAATTAATACTAGTAACGAAGAAGAAACAGGTTCACTTAGACGTTCAAAAAGATTACAAAAGAAATATGTTACTCAGTCTTAAAGCGTTGCACATGTATTCAATATTATTATATTATATTATTATATTATATTATTATACTATATTATTATATATTATATCACATACTATTTCAAAATAAATATTATATTATAATAAAGCTTTCTGATGACATAAAACTTGTATATTGTATTGTCTTATGATTAATAAACTTTGTAAGACTAAGATTTTTGTCATGATTTAAAAGTATATCAATAATCTTTTCTAACAGGGAGGTGTTGTAGCCCTTGATAATATGTAAACTATATAAGTTAGACAGAGATCTTAGTCAGCACTTTTAAATAATATAAAAGGAGTACGCGCTTGTACTCTCTAGCGCAATAATAATTCAAACTCGCGCGTAAGGTGTTACTCTGCCCATTTAACTACCGAATTATAATTTAATTATATATTAATTCTATAAGTATTCTATTAGAATAATATTATATTGTACTTAAAGAGTGTTACGGAGTACACTAATAAAAGCTGCCCTGGTGTCAGAAACTGTCTTTTTAAAAACAACCTATGTGTTAAAAGGAATACAACAATATACTGGGGTGGCTAGTGACCCCAAAGAACTACTAACTTGCAAACTAAAAGAATTCACATCACTTTGAATGCACGTGGTTACTCCACTAACTATCAAATGAGAATAGCCAGAACATCAGCGCCACCAACCTTAAAATGAATACAAGGGAGGGAAAATTTAAAATGCTTGGGGTCACGCGTAACCCCGATATATGTTCTAGGGTTAAAAAGCGCTTGCTACCCATTTTAACACACAAACTGAATGCCGAAGTGAATATTTGTCACAACTCCTCCCTTATATATGCTTAGAATCAACGCAAGTACTGACAAGTTCAAACACGCGCTTAGCCGGCTTAGCGTATATGAATGGGACCAGTGTCCTATAAATATGACAGTAATGTCTATGCCTGTATATTCTTGTTTATAAACAAAAATTGTCACGAAAAAAATGTAGGATTATAACAATCATACTTTTCATTTTTTATTTCAGTATAAATACCAAAAGAAATTTTTTACCTTTTTTTTTAATTACGAAAACCGAAGGAGGTGCAAATAACTATAAAACGACATTTTTTCAACAATTCATATTTTATTTACGGTAAACATTCTTGTAAAGCAAAAAATACAATTTGACGCTCCAAAGTCCTAAAATTAGCTCGGTATAAACAAAATTCAAAATTTTTGTTATTTAAAAGCAATAAAAAAATGTTTTTATAGAGGTACTATATATATGACACCAGTACCTAATGGGTTAAAACACAAAACTTGCTATAAAACTTAGAAATTGTGATATTCTTGTTAAAATATCGTATAATGAACTTACTGATAAGTTAAAACGAAAAAAAATGGCTACCAATTTTTTTTTGTACAAGAGTACATAAACATCTCAATTACAACAATTTTATAGGTTATATCCTCGACTATATGAGCTTAAACTCCACGTTCCAAAACTAAAAATGTAAAAGATAAACTTCAATATCGATCAACGACACAGAAATGTGGATCATCCGAATATATATTTAATTATCCTTATAATTATTCTTTCCTGAGCCAGTTGTAATTTCGTGTAATTCTGGACAACCGGTAAAATGAACAATTATTGCCTTATTTCCGGAACATATGCGACTATGATCACTGTTACCTCTTAGTTTTGAAGAATATACATAGAAAATATAGAAAACAAAATTGCACTTTTATACGAAATAAATGGCATAATCCTGAATCAGTGGTTTTATACTTTCCTGAACCATCATTATACATTTTTATAAATATCATGCAATTCTGAGCCACACTTTTGTTAGTTGTTTGTCAATTGAACAACTTTATATTATCACTATTATTTCTCTATAGCATCGTTTCTCAAACTGGGCGATATTCCAACAAAGTATACGTTTCAAATCTACGTAATATTTAAACAGTTAGTCTTTGAACAGTCAAAAGAATCGAACAAATTGCAAATGAACCAGTTAAAAAATATTCTTTGCAAAGTATTTAGAAATTATCCGCCTTTGTTGATCTGTCCACGGCTGCCTCTTCATTGCCTTCATTAGTTACTTTATCATCTGTAGCAGAGTGACTACTGACTTTCATATTCTCTTCTTGCATTTTCTCCATAAGATGTGCGGTACTTTGAATCTGCTGTTCAAACAATTCTTGGTTACCCATCAAAGAAGATGGATGAATATCGACATCATCTAATTGTTTCCCTTTGAAATTTTCAGCACCACTTTGCATCATTAGCAGTAAAAGTTTAGACACTTTAGCAGTTTGGTAAATGTTGTCGGACATTCTGTAAACATTACAGTGCATTTTGAGGGTATAGCCCATAAACATGGACAACTGCTCCATGCCGTTATTAGAAATAATTGCGTGATGGTAGCTAAATGTTTACGAAGACGAGTAGCAGTAATGCTCTTTAAACGAGTAATGCCACACTTTTCTACATATTTCCGCATTATTTTTGTGCCATCTATGAAGTTTTTACCTTTGATATGAAAAATGTAACCATTGTTCTTCACAAATTTATCTCGTACGGTTACTAACAAATCAAAGTGTTGCCTCATTATACGGGATAACAAAACTGGTACTCCACGACCTCTCTTTCCTCTAAGGATAAAACAGCTATATGTATTTAACAGAATTTTTTCTGTTTCGGTTAAACAATTTTCGAATTCTGTATCTTGTTTAGTGGTATCTAAGTTAATTGTTTGGTAAGTCTGTATTTTCAATTGGGCTACTTCAGTTGGGCGACGTCTGTTAAGGAGTATTATTTGGGTGTACAAAATATCTTTGAGTGCGTAATAAGCGTCAATATTGCCGTTGTTTTTTTAATTCATTATATTGTTGTTCCACGAAATTACATAAATACTCGTTCAGTTTCTTGAGGTCAGCTGTTAGCGGAAGGAGCTCTTCCCTGTTCCACTTATTTTCATTTAACCCTTTAACTACGGGTATATTTCAACGAAATCAGGCCTCCAAACGCAAAAAAATGTAGTCCTAACAATTGGAAAAAAATATATAAATGCAAGTAATAAAGACGCGTAAAGGTATACAGCAGTAGGACAAGGTAAGTTTTGAATTTCACGGTATTTCGGCTTTTATGTGTATCGTTGGCATTGTATTTTCGGTGTAATTATTATGATATTTGAGTGTATCAACTCATACTTGAGATTTGAAAATAATTATGAGTATTAGTATTAGTATATATTCGAGAAAATACTTATTATAATATAGCAAAAATCTAAAATTAGGTCTAGATGCAAACCTCGCAAAGACGTTACAAAATAATTCTAACTACTACAGCCCAAGTAAAAATAAAATAGGTGTAATAGCAACTTGTTTTTATCACTTCCTGTGTAAAAGTTAATTCAAATCTAATTCAACTACTCTAGTATGGTATATTTTAATTTTCCCCAATACAAAGTCCTACTTTACATTCAGGACACCAAGTTGTTACATATCTTCTCTTTCTTTCGCCTCTATTAGTGTTTGAACAAACATGGTAAATTCTTTGGCCCTTTTGTCGATTCTTAGTGGGTGGAACATTAGCTGGAGAATGTCTTTCCATGAAGTAGGTTGCAGCTAAGCGATCAAGATGCTCTAAACTTTTTCTTCGCGATCTAGTTGCACTGACAGTACCATGCTTCTGTAAAAGTTGTCTGACAACGTTTCTAATAAATACTTTTAGGATCAAAGAATGATTGCCGGTTTTTACTAAATACATATTGTATGCATTTAGCATGGATATATCCATGAAATGGAAAAATAATTTTCAATACCATTTCGCCGATTTTCGTACACATTCCACTGATGCTAATTGCATATGGCATTTGTGGATCATACGCATATTTTTTGTATAATCTAATACGCAATCGGGCTTCAAGATTGGCTCTCCAGTTGCATGGTCTATTTTTCCACTGTTTTGTAAATTTCCAGAGTGGAAAGTTGTAAGCATGAAAACATAACGTTTATGTTTCCACCTGAGAGCTGATACATTTCCGTACTTTTTTATTTCACACACGCCACCTTGCAATCGATGCAAGAATTGTGGAAAGTGTTTTCTATTTTTTCGAACAGTACCGCACAATCCTGTATTCTGCTGATCCAAATAAATTGCCAGCTTAGGACTAGTGTACCAGTTGTCTGTATACAAAAGATGTCTTTTTTGCACATAGTTTGCCAATAGCGTTTTTACTACGGCCCCCGAAACACCTAATGGAACCTAGCATCCGAACCGGTGTAAATCAATGTCTTCAAAACGATTGCCGTTTCAGTCGCACAGCACGAAAAGTTTTATTCCGAACCGGTGTCTCTTTGAAGGAATAAATTGCTTGAAGTGAAGTCTGCCTTTGAATAGCATTAGGGATTCATCGATCACGAGTTTTTGAAACGGATGAAAGAAAGCTGCAAATTTTCCATTCAAATCTTCAAAAATGCTTCTGATTTTCCACAATTTGTCATTACCTGGAGGGTTACTATCGTCAGCAAAATGAATATATTTCAGAAGCTGCATAAATCTGTCACGTGACATGTATTTGTTCCAAAAGTTGCAAGCGATCATCGGATCCATCGACCAATACTCTGCAATTGTATGCTTTTTTACATGCGACATCAACAAAATTAGCGCGAAAAAGCTGTACATTTCATTTATGTCTGTATTCTTCCATCGTTTTGTTCTGGAACGTACAAATGCAGGCTCATTCTCCAAACGAAAATCATAATACCTATTTGTCTCGTTCACAATTGTTTCCATCATATTTGCATCGAAATAGTTGGTAAAGTAATCGTACTCTTCAAATTCACTTACTTCAAAGGTATTGGAAGTGCCAGAGTGTGTATCATCAAAATTATACATGATAGGATCTATCATATCAGAATTTTGCCAATGTAGGTCACCTGCAACAACTTCCTCATCACTATCAACAGTATCTGAATCATCTATTTCGCTGTCATCATTTTCACTGTGCATCTGACTGTCCGAAAACACTTCTTCGTCATCACTGTCGCTATCAGACTCGCTAAATTGTATTCTCAGTCGCTTTGAATAGCTAGTTCCACGAGATGTTGACGGTAAATTCATCTTGGAAATACTGAGAGAAAAAATGAAACTATTCCGAATAACGATGTGCTAATGCACGCACTTAGAAAGAAATAAGCATCAAAGCGCGTACGGTTTATATTAGGTACTATTATGAAAACCGATATGTATGCATTCATCACCTAAACAAATAACCAGACTAAATGCATGACCGAAAAGAACATTTCTTTCTATGGAGCAGACCCAAGATAAGACTACGTAAATAGAACCGATTATATTTTTGATAAGCGATTTTTGCCTCCGTGCATACTTTAGAATCGCCTATTGACGACAGCCGCTTTTCAGCAATGTTACACTTCGTCGCTCATTGACGACAGCCGCAGTTAAAGGATTAAATTAGTTGCAGCTTGAGCCGAAACTTCGTCTTCCCATTGCGATACTATAGGATTTTTTAATATATTTACATCTTGTTCTCTGGAGTTGGGTTTTTGAAGAAACTCAATAATTGCCAAACAACATTTTTTAAGTCTTAAAATGACGTGGACAATATATCAATAAATAGTTTTATAACTAGTATTAAGGTGACCAGATTTCGAAGTTAGAAATTCGAGACGCTATATACATATATAATTTTTTTAATAATTTTTTTTACAAATAAATTATTTTACTATTGTTATTGTGGTGGAGGTGGTATGTAAGTCAATATATACACTTATGTTCGTATGTATTAGGCACCCCTAAAAATTTTATAAGTTAGCATAAAAAAATTGAAACAAAATTATTTGCATATATATATCTACTTTATTATAAATAAAAATGCACATTATTAATATTTGGTCGGTCCCCAATGCGCCTTAATAACAGCTTTAATCCGCCGTGGCATACTTGACACTAAATTAAAACAGGTATCGGCGGAAATTAAGTTCTATTGTTGAATATTTTTTTTCCCGAAGAGCCCGTTTAAAGTCACAATGGTGTGCAGAAACATTCCTTGTTAAAATATGCCATGGGTGTTCTATAGGAGACAAATCGGGAGACTGGGCCGGCCAGTCTAATAAGCGCACGCTATTTTCATGAAACCATGGTATACTCTCTCTTGACCGATGGCAGGGAGCATTATCTTGTTGGAAGACATATTCTGGAGTCTCTTCCTCAAAAAGTTTTAGCACTCATGGCTCTAAAACTTCCTGTAGCATCGTTGTATATCAGTTGCTGTTCATGCGACCTTCGCACAAATGCATTTCGCCGACTCCAGAAGTTGTCATACATCCCCAAACCATGATGCTGCCGCCGCCAAATTTGACCGTGGGTAGTATGCATTATTCCTGGAAGACTTCACCTACTCTTCGTCTTACGTACTGTCGCCCAGATCGACCCTTAATCTAGAAAAAGTATCACAAAAAGACTAAATAATTTATTCTAAAAAAAAATTAATAATCACTAAATAAATAAAAACTTATTAATTGATTGGATGCAGTAAGTGATAATAAAGCTTACCTCAATATTTGGTTGATCGGACCAAATTACTTTTGACCAATCCTTGATGGTCCGATCTTAAAATTTTTTAGCCCATAGTAAGCGCTTTTTTTTTGTGTGCCTCACTTAAGTACGGTTTTTCGCGACCGTGTAAATTAGAAGCGCCGAGACGTTTTCTTGCCGTACTTTCTTCCTGTCTTCGGTTTATTTTCGTAACTGCCAGTTTCTCTAAACCGTTTTAACGTGGTTTGCACGGCACAGCGCGAACATTTAATTTTTTTTGCAATCGCAGTTTGTGAAAAGCCTTCTGTATTAAGTAAAATTATTTGACCCTTTTTTGCGATACTTAATTCGCGTGTTTTCGGCATAATTTAACAATATTGTTTATAAAAAGTCAACCACTGTACAGTCTGAAATTATTAACCCTTGAAGGAAAGATGCTCTATAAAAACATTTAAAGTTTTGTATCACTCCTTGATCCATTGGTTGAATCAAGGAAGTGACGTTTGCTGGGAGGTACGTGGTAAAAATATTTCCAGAGATCAATTCATTCGCTGCGGGGTGAGCTCTGCAGTTGCCTAGCAACAACACAACTTTACTACCTTCAGATAAACCACGTTTTTTCAGATTGTCTTTTACAGACGGAACGAAGTGATGAAAAAACCAATCCTTGAACAAATCTTAATTCATCCAGGCGTTGGCCTGAGCCCCATAAACTACAGGTAACTTTTTAATGGCTTTCAAAGGTCTTGGTTTTATTGATTTTCCGATGACAAAAGGAGTCAACATGTGGTCACCAGAAGCATTACCACACAACAAAACTGCCAAACGGTCCTTATTTTTCTTAAAGCCTTTTGCAAATTTTTCATCTACGGCTACCAAAGTCGAGTTAGGCAAGCAACGCCAAAGTAGTCCAGTTTCATCAGCATTGTAGATTTGACATGCTGATAAGTTGTGCTCTTTAACCAGATTGTCAAAAAAACCTTTATATTCTTCAGCAGCATTTTGGTCGGCTGATCGCAACTCCCCAGCTATATCAAGCTTACGTATTCCATGACGATTTTTAAATCGGTGCAGCCAGCCATCAGAAAACACACAATCAGTTTCTGTTATTCCTAAATCCTTACGAAACTGTTTACCTTTTTCCATGATCAGGGACCCGGTCACAGGTTTTCCTTCGGACCTTTTAGCACAAAATCATTTCAACAAAATTTCATCCAGCTCGTCTAGTTTAGGCTTTTTTAAAGTTTGTCGAGACTGAATGTCTTTTACAGCGACGGTTTGAGAAGCAAATTTTAGAAGTTGATCTTTATTCTTTTTTATGTCATAGATTGTTGATGAGCCAATATTATATTCTTGTATAACCTTGTTTCTATTCTCACCTTTTTCAATACGTTTTATAATGTCAAGCTTTTGATTAATAGTAAGCGTAACATGCTTACGTTTTTTCACCACTTTACTTGTAGACGCGCACGGCTTAGAAAACATAGCACAGAACGTTTTTTAAAATAAGACACAAACACAAAATGTAAAGCAACGTGTATAGTACACAGCAGACACTCGACTGATACAAAATGGTGGGCGGCTGTTAACGTCATACACGATCTCTCCCGACTGAATTCGAACTCTTCCGACAGCTCTGCCGAACTTTACTAAAACTAAATTGCGATAAAAAAATACTTTTTTAAGTCGTTTTTTTCAAAATCGGTGCCGGATTATTGAAAGTGCCGGACCATCGGATGCCGGATTAGCGGGAGTAAGATATTTTATGACCGCCTATCTGGAATTTTTAGGGTACTTGAAATACAGAATTTTACCGGGGGTGCCTAATACATACGAACATAAGTGTATATATATATATATATATATATATATATATAGTGATATATCTGCCAAGTTTAAATACGAAAATGACTTATATTTGGGTCGAGGAGAACTTACACTAAATGTTTATCAAGAGAGGGGAAACAATATCTTAAGTAAAAAAAATCGTATATATAAGTTATGAGATACAAAGTGATGTTCACAGGTGACTTGTATATGCAACTAAATATTGTGATGAATCACACGAAGTCACTTCCGCCAATGTTGTCAAGTTTTTCACATTCTAACGTTTGAAATAAAATAGTATCTGAACTTTTAAATACGAAATATAGAATGTTAACGATTAATGGTAATATTTGCAGTATTTCAATTACAAAAATCAAAAATAAAAATATATAAAATTAAAAGTTAAAAATGTATTTTTCATTTTGTTGTTTCTTCAGGTGTTGTAGTTGGATTTCACTACGGTGATGGTCCTATTTATTTTATATTTCTTGAGAAATTTTTTTATTTCGTTAGAAGAAGGATATGCTAAAAACAAAATGTTAAAATTTCTCATTCAAGGTTTATATTACCTTACCCATACATACCAACTCTCTGACGGGAAGATTTGTAAGAATGCTTACTACTCTTGTTATTATTATCAGTATGTTCATTAACATCATCTGAAATAAAATTTAGTGAAGAATACTGGTTGGTTCTTCATTCGGAACATTACTTGTACTATCGACTTCGTAATGTGTATGGGCTGTTCAGTCTGTATATCACTGGTAAGTTTTCGTTCTGAAAATAAAGTTAATTGCGTATATTATTTACTATTAAATGTGTACAGTTCAGGTAAATACAGCGTAAGAGCGTACCATTATTTATATCTTCTTCTGCGAATTCGAGGTTTGGATTCAAAGCAATTTCAGAAAGAGATTTGCCTTTATATTTTATAGGTAAAGAACCTTTTTCCAACATAAGCAATAATTTGGATACTTTAGCTGTTTGATAAATATCTACTGGTAATCTAAAAAGGGACCGTGAATATTTACTTTATTATTGTACAATAAATAAAATCGCAATTGCAAGTGATGCAGTGGGGTATATGTTCAAATAATTATTTATTGCAAAGGTTAAACTAAATAGACATCATTTCTTTTTAGAAAATTAATCGAGATTGATTGCTTTTAGTTGTGGGTTTATATATAGTGAGTCTTCTGAGTGTGGCCCATAAAATTTGGAAATTGTTTGGCTTCATCAGGACTTAGATTAAGTATTTGCATAACGGTTGCTATTTGTTTACGTAATTTATTACTAGAAAACGCCTCTGGGTTTTCTAAATTAATTTTTTTGCATAAATTATCTTTTTCCCGTTTAATTCGACTACCGGGTATAGCGAAAACATATTCATTTTCTTCTTCAACGTACTTTGGACGATGTTCTAGCAAAATATCAATAATTTTTTTTTGTGATTTTGGTATTAAAACAATAACAGCTCTGGATCCCTTTCCACTGTTTATCTCTCTTGTATTTAGTTAAAATTTTTTCGCCTTCAGTTAGTACTTGGCCGATTTTCTTCTGAATTCAGAGATAAGGAGTACTTCTTTGATTTACGCTTATAGCATTACATTGCACTTGCAAAAATCAACAAGGATCACTGAGAATTTTGCATTTGGTATTGATTACTTTTGTCCTAGCGTTCGCGATAAATCATTATGGTCGTGCTGTGTGTGTCATAATGGGTTGTCAGATTATTCTTCGCAGATTCTATATTATGCTATTATGAATTATAATGTGCCAGATGAGGAATATTACTGCACTAGAAATTTTTGTCACGAAAATTCGCAAAATTTTATCTGTAGATTAGTTAAGGAGAACTGGATGGAGTGATGTACGGCGAGTTCTGTAGACGTGGTTCTTCTTCATCATCTGACTCCACAATTAACTTAATCTTTTTGACATTCTTGCAGCAGACTACAAAATGATTTGGTCTTTTGCATATCGCATATTTTTCCCAAACTGGGCATCGGTCAATTCTGTAAAAGTTGATAAATACTTGGTCCCAGTCATATAGTTTTAAAAGACGATCCCCTGAAGCTCGTTTCTGTTGTCTTTCCTAGACATACAACAAATCTTTGTTTAATAACTGGTTCCTTGCACACTTCAGGTGAGCGTAATCAAAAATGTAAATTATTTCATTCCCATTTACAAAAAAAGTCTTACGCTTTTTATTTAGTTGTAAACAAACGTATGTGGTCTTTTAAACAAGTGTATTGATTGCGAGGGTGTACACCCTTCGCAAAACATATATGCAATTGGCTGTTTCCATTGCCGAAAGCTCCTGCACTAGAAAAACTAAAGCATGGCCGGCAAATTTACAATCTCGATCTGTTTCGAAACACTGAAATCCTTCTACATAATCCTTTGCCTTGTTCTGGTTCAGACCAAGTTGCAGAGATACTTCGTCCCACATACAAACGCAATATTTATCTTGCTGTGCACCTGCAGATACTATTGCAATACTACAATACATTTAAACATAAACAGAATTGTGAGCTGCGGAGTATTTGATAAATAAAACCAAATAAAAATCAGTCTCGGCAGAAAAACGTCAAGCATATTAAAAATTATATATACATTTCGCGGCTGAATCACCGCATCTTCAATAAGACAAATTAATACTGAAGTACACCATACTATAAACTGCAACATATGTCAAATAAACATATGCCTGACAAAAAACACGTAAAAAAGAGGGGTTTGGAGACAAAAAATACCAATAAAACATAAAAGGTGCATGCATATGAAAATATTTCAATATTAAATTAATTCTAACAGGACAAGCGAGTTTAACAAATTAATACCTTTAAAGACCAAGGCAAGGTGTATTTATTTGGAGATAGAGTTTCTTAAACGGTGTAAAAAGGCAAAAGGGTTTCCTAAGTTTATAAATATAACAATTAACAAGACGAAAAGGAATTTACCCAAAATTATTCTACGGGCGAAATTAAGTTGAATTTCCTTAGAAATTGGATACCTTTATAGTAAAGTTAATGATATGACCCTTACATCTTACAATCCACATCTGAAGTTGGCGCGTATTACATCCATACAAGCTTGGGAGAAATTTGAAGAGAGAATGTACACCCTAATCAAAAAGAACGCTAAACAAAAAGAAAGAAGATTAACAAAATAGTTCTATAGATTACATGAAGAAAATACCGAACGGCCAGCGGAGACAAGGTTAAAAGAAACGTTAGTCCACAACAAAACCTCCCTAGAATTTACAAAGAAAGAACTGGAAATGTTAGAAAAAGGACTCAAACATGGTTTACGGCAAGACAAATTTCCACTTGTTGACGTGCTGGACGCCCTCGATAGAGCGGCTGCATATCTATATGGTAATGAGCAGATCACGTTTAAATCTCAAAGAAGAATCTCGAAGAAGATCTTAGAGAAGCATCGCGTAAGGAAGAACTAAAATTCCAAACAAGATGCAGAAACTTTATCCTCTCTTAGGAAGAAAGGATGCATGTACGTCAAGGCCGACAAGGGTAATAGTTTAGTAGTCTTAAGGCATTTACGGAAACTTGATCGAATTAGTGATTTCTAACCGGTTTTATAAATTTGCGTTCGTTTACTTGATCGGATTAAACTAATCTCTTACGAAAGTTGAATAGGTTATGGAACGAGTTAATTCCGTTTAACCCTACTAGCACAGTAGGGTAACTTGGGTTATTAGTGTTGTTACTTAACTGTAAACAAAAATCGGCGCTTTCGTTATCATACATAACCTCACAAACAAAAATGGAAGAAGCGGATAACTTGCTGAACTTTGCTATAGCAACCCCTCAGAAATGTTTACTGGATGAAGAGGATGATATAGTAGAAGAAGAAATGATTGCTTGTGACATGTTAACACATAAAATAAAACAAGAGCGACGTTGTATAAAAAATTATGTAGGCTTAGTTTTCAATTCATACAATTTTGATGGTAAGTTTAATGATGTATTCATTACCATGAGAATTAAAATTATCATTTCAGACTTTCGCAGTCACTTTAGACTGAAGCGTCATACCTTTGAAACTTTATTAATAACTATTGGCAATAGATTAGAAAATGGTAAATTGGCTACTAAAGGTGGTCGACCAACTAATGATCCTGCTCTACAACTCATGATTGCAATATGGATACTGGCAAACCAAGAAGTATACAGGTAATTTAACAAGTAATGTATAAATATGTAACATTTAATATATCCATATGTTATTAATTATTGTTTTAGATTAGTTGCAGAAAGATTTGATGTCAGCTTATCCACTGCTGGGAATATTTATATAAAGTTGTTGATATTTGCAATTCAATGACCAAAGAAATAATAAAGTGGCCAGAGAACGAAAATGAATTATCTAGAAACTCACTAGACTTTCATAAGCGTGCAGGTATTCCTGGTGTTATAGGTGCAATTGTTGGGTCCTATATTCCAATCACTGCCCCAAACGTTAATCCAAACTCATATGTAAATAGAAACAAATACCATTCAATTATACTCCAAGGAGTATGCAGTGCCAATTACAAATTTATTGATAGTTTCACAGGTAAACTTACATGATATTAAGTATTCCATACTAATAACTATTTTCTTTTAGGGTGTCTAGGAAGAGTGCACGATGCCAGAGTTCTTCGCGTGTCCCCATTAGGTTCTATACTTCATAATAATCCCACTGAAATAACTCCACTTAAATATCACTTGCTTGGAGATTTAGCTTATGCCAATACATCTTTTTCAATAACACCATATCGGGACAATGGTCACCTAACACGGAAGCAACGTTCTTTTAATTTTAAGCATTCTTCAACCAGAGTTTGTAGTGAGCAAACTTTTGGATTATTTAAAAGCAGATTTAGAATTCTCAAGCATATTAATGTATACAGAATTGATTTAATACCAAAAATTATTATGGCATGTTGTGTTTTACACAATCTTTGTATGGATGCTGAAGATTTGGATATCGAGCTATTAGATGTAGATGAAGATGGACTACATTTAAATTGCCCCGTACAACAAGTACTATAGAAGGAAATAATAAGAGGAATTATTTGGCTGATTTAATTTTTTGAAAATGAATAAAATACATTTTATGATAACTATTTTATTAATATGTGTATGAAGCAATATATCATTACTTTTATTTAAGCATTTTTATTCACCAGTTTTTCAAATATTGTTAAAAACTTATTTTGCACTTCCATTCGTTCTTGATGCCTTTTCTTCTCCAAAATGTTTGAACCAAAGTGGCTCCCCATCTTCGTTTCGATTTCTTCTCTTTCTTTGGATTATATTATCTGAAGGGGGTGAAACTGGGGTTGATGTCCCACTGTCGGTAATTTCTGGGGGCACAGAACTTTCCTAAAAACAATAAGTTTGTTTTCAATAAATTTCCAAATAGAAAGAAGTATTTACATTCTTTTGAATAAATTGTGCACGCCTTTATAATTTACCTGTATTTTATCATCCAAGTAACCTGAGCTGCAAACTTGTAGTGGTGCAATTTCAGGTTTTGTTGAGAATAATTGGTCCATTCGATCAAAAAATTCCCAGGTCACCTTCTTCCTGTTGTTGTCTAATATCTTTTTGTGTTTTTTTTAATTTTTTAATTTATTTTCACATTGTTCCCATGTAATGTGGAAATTATTCTTTGCCATTTCTGTGCTAATTGTTTTCCACACTTCTGTGCTGTGCTGTGGCTTTTTTTCCAGTTTCAAAGTCGGACATACGTTTTTCATCTAAAGTTAATAATAAAAGAGTTTGTTTCGGTGTCCATCGCATGTTTTCTGATTCTATTCTTATTACGCGCCGATTGCCGCCAGTGTCTACACCTTGCCCACCGCAATATTCTCCGCAATATAGTTCAAACAACTTTAACTTTCGAATAGTCGATAACAATACTACCGCAGATATTATTCGAAATGTTTAGTCTACTGCAATTGGATGTGATGGACTTGACATCAATATGATTCGGCTTTGTACTCCATATGTATATCGTGCCATATGTCACGCACATTATTACTAGTTGCATTTTACTAAATACAATCCCACCCAGCTGGAAGCAAGCTGTAGTTATTCCAATACCAAAAGGTGATTTGATTCGAGAGTTTAAGGACCTCAGACCGATTAGCATTTTGGCCGTTCTATCTAAAATCTTAGAACGTGTATTAGAAAGTCAAATCAAAAATTTTGTTATAAATGAAAATCTACTACCAGATGTACAATTTGGTTTTCGCTCTGGCTACAGCTGCACAACTGCATTACTGCGCGTGACGGATGATATTTTACAAGCTTCGGATAGTGGATTGATGATGTTCTTGTGCTCCTGGTTTTTTCTAGGGCCTTTGACACAGTGTCTCATAGTAAACTTTTAGAAATACTGTCAAGTAGGGGATTTGGCTCGGATTCTTTAAATTTACTGACCAGCTTTTTGTCAAACAGATCTTAGTGTGTGCGGGTAGAAAGTGAAACCTCTCTACCTTTAGAAATAAAACAGAGAGTGCCGCAGGGATCTATTTTAAGCCCACTGTTGTTTTCCTTATATACGGCGTCTTTCACTTAAAATCTTAAACATTCCAGGGCCCACTTGTATGCTGACGATATTCAACTGTACTGTTTCTTTGCGCCATGTGATTGGGATATCGCTATCTCTAATCTCAACAATGATCTAGCGTCCATTTATTCAACTTCCTCTCTGCATTCGTTGACTATTAATCCAGCTAAGTCAAAGGGGCTTATCTTTGGTAACGGGGACATTTGGGCCACTCTGAGTACGCTAATCGACGTCAGTATTAACAATTCTTCTATTCCAATTGTAAACAGTGCTAAGAGCCTCGGATTAATAATTGATAATTCTTTCCGTTATTGAGACTTTATTGATAATTGCTTACGGCGATCTTATACCAATTTAAAAAAATTATATCCGTTTCGATCAATTTTGAATCAAAATATTAAAAGCTTGAAGCTTACGTACTCTCCGCATTTACATATTGTTGTGAAGTTTATCATCCTTGTTTGGGTTATATGACGTCGTATCGTATTCAGAGGGTGCAAGTTGCCTTCCTTATATATATGGCATTAGGAAATATCAACACATTAAGTTAACTGACGCCAAATGGCTCAATATGTGCAATAGAAGAGAAGTTCAAACTATAACTCTTTATCATAAGATACTAATTAGTAAAACTCCGCCGTATCTTTACAACAGAATTCGCTTTAGGACGGACATTCACAATCTCTCTACCCGATTTCGCAGTTTGATTTCTCCTCTTCGCCACAAAACAGCTTTATTTGAAAGATCGTTTTCCTTTTGCATTTACAGAAAATATAATAATATTCCAGAAAACCTTAAATCAAGCTCTGTACATGCTTTCAAACATAAGTGCCGTAGTTGGATTGGCTCATAGGATAATTGGTGTGCGCTCACAAGTTTATTATTTAGGTATATCTTTCTTTTGCTATTCAGTTTGTTTCTTTACTCTGTACTTGAAAAATATCTGTATTAACTTACATAGCTGCTCTTTCTTTGTATAATTGTAATGTTTACTTTACTTCTTTGGTGTATTTGATTTGGCACACGCGTAGTTACTTGTTTTTTTCTTCTCTTTTTTTTCTAGATTTAAGTTTAGTATGTAGGCATAAACTTTGTTTCTCATTCTTATTCTTTAATTCAGGGTTAGGTTAAAGCAGTACGCATCAATCTGATGTAACTGGGCCCCACCCTGGGGTTGTGTAACTATTTTTTTTTTCCTTTGTGGGCATTTTTTTTCTGTAAATTTAAATTTTTACACAATAAAGGCATTTATTATTATTATATAAGACAAAAATTTTAGATACATTTTACAAACAACTGTTACTAATCACTCACCATTAAATGCGTTATTTGCATTGACATCTTCTTCTTCAAAATTGCTTTGTAGATTAATAAGCTCTTCACAGTCTCCTGAAAAAGAGAATAAGTTCGAATAGAGTTCTAATTAAACTTAATAACAAATCAACAAAAATTTAATAAGCATTCAAATTGCACTTATCATCTGCAGGATTACTGTGAACCAAATTGAAATGTTCTTGAACGATGTTTTCATAGTTAATGTAATCACACAACCCGCATCGGGCTAAAATTTCATTGTAATAAATTCCTACACATTGAATAAAAAGGAAAATATTGGTTACTGACACGTTCACAGGCCAACTCTAACCTCGAAGGGAATAATGCTTTCGGATACCTACCGAACCGAGCGAAAAATGACGTTTTGAAGAAAAGATACGTAAAACTTACTTACCACCCCAATTTAGAAAACAAATTTACAAACATTTTTTAAAAATTCAATTTGATCTCCGCGTTCTCTAACCACTACACTTTGAAACACCTTCTAGGTTCAAATAAGCTCGACATAATAGACAAAAACGAAAGATCAGTAGTGGGATTCAGAACTAGTAGATTCGTGTCGAATCGTTGCAATTTTAAACGATATGTCGAATAGGCTCCATTCACGGTATTCACAACATCTGTCGAACCGTAAAACTAGTCACGTGACGTCGAAACATACCTGAAAAACGTTCGACGGAAAAGACGTTGTCGTTTATCTGTCTATCTCTGCCTATCGGTATATTTATCTCTGTTGCACTCATGAACATCTTGGAATATGATTAAAAGTTTTATATTTGGGTTTTTCTTAGGGTTTTCCCCTAAATTAACCCCAAGTACAATATATCGACTATTAGGACCTGCGGACAAATATTTCTTTGCATTAAGTTCAATTCAGTTTACTTAGTTTACTCGTGCTAGTCTGAGATTTTAAAATAGTGATAAGATAAAAATGGATAAAAAATTTCACACCCAGGAAGCGCATTGGCAAATAATGCTAGATTTTATGGAAAGTAATTTCAATTTTGCCAGGGGAAATTTCTCCGGAATCGAGGGGAAAAACACAAAGAATTATGGGAAAATTTAACAGATCTGTTAAATTCCGCAGGACTGGGTGTTCGCTCCAAGGAAAAATGGCAAAAGGTAAGATAGTCATATTTTTGTGTAATACCTAATTTCCCACAAAAATATATACCAATGTATTTCTTACTAAAGGCATGGACAAACCTCAAATCAAAGACAAAGCAACATGCTGCCCAATTAAAATTTGAGCAGAATGCAACTGGAGGAGGAGAAAAGACAGTCAAGGACCTCAGTGATTTTGAAAAAAGGGTACTGCAGATTTTTGGTTCCAGTAGTTTCGAAGGCACTGATAATCCAGAACGGGGTGTAAGTTTATTTCATTACTTATCAATTTCTGTAAAATGTTATTAAAACATTTTCATAGTTACCATCAGAAGTATTATCAAGGGTTAAAGATGAAATAGCTGTAGCAACAACTTCAAAAATAAGCGATTAAACTTCAAAACGAAAGTTTTCAGAAGTAGATACACCCACTCCATCCTTAAACAAATCCAAGAAAGAAGAAAGAATGGAGGGACTATACATTGAAACATTGGGTGTTTTGTATGACATAAAAGAGGAATTAGTTAATATTAATACAACATTTAAAGAAATGGTAGATATATTGAAACAAAAATTGTAAATATACTCTTCAAATAAATTAGTACTATTATGTGAAATAAAGATTGATTAGTTCATTTCTTATAATATGCCCTTCATTTCCTTCAATTGTTGCAGCTGCTTCAATTCTTGGAATCATTTCTATGTCTTCATGTATATCTTCATATAACTCAATGTTTGCGTCCATACACATATTATGAAGTACACAGCAAGCATTTATTATAGTACCCATGAACTTTGGATTGTATCTGGCACTTCGCTTTTTTAGCAGACATCGAAATCTTGTTTTTAGTAAACCAATACACCTCTCAACTGTATTTCTCGCAGATGCATGGGCTCTATTGTACCTTTTCTGTGGTGTATTTGGTATTGCATTAGGAACTGGAGTTAACAAATATGGTTGCAATGGGTACCGGAATCACCCAACAACCAGCAGTTTGTTTCTCCATCTCTGCGAATATTTTGTAAATAATTTTGTATAGCGGAATGTTGCCATATAAATGCATCATGGGTAGCCCCCGCATGTCTTGCATTAACATTCAATATTCTTAAGACAGCATCACATATTAATTGTATATTTTTCGAATAATAACCCTTCCGATTCATATAATTATGACCTTCATTCTTAGGACAAAGTATTGCAATATGAGTACAATCAATAGCACCTATTACACCTCCTATTCTCCATCTATTTAAAAAGGGAATTTTCTTCTGTTGTCTAGCATTTGCAGTATTTGGAAAACATATGTATTGATTGGATAAGTGTTCATCAATACACAGTGTTATTTCATATATAATACGATGCATGCTTGTATGACTAAAACAAAAATTAAAATCTTGCCCCAAAGACCTTTGATATGCTCCTGTAGCATAAAATCGCAACGCTGCCAGGATCTTGTGCTCCTTGGAAATTGCTGTTGAATGTCGCGTTACATGCAAGTGAGGTGTCAACAATTCAACAAGGTTGCGAATTCTTTTGATAAACGAAACAGCTCCTTGAATCGTTCGTCAGGTATTTCAAAAGGACTACTTATGTCTCGCAACTGACGTCTATATAAACGAAATTCCGCATTGGCATTAATTCTTTCATTAGCTGCTATATTTTCTAATGCCCTATGGAATATTGGTAACATCTAAACGAAATGAAAACACATAAATGTATATGTAAGTACATATTACATAATCTTGTCTATGTTTACCTTTCAAGGATAAGGAAATATATCGGTAAATGTTTTGTATTAAAAGTTTTATATTTGGTTATCTGTCAAGTTTTAGTATACTTTCACAGAATGAAGAACTTCACAAATGTGAAAATGTCCTAATTGGCTCTGTTGCCAGCTTGCAACAACAAATCGCGTTCGACCGTAGTTCTGAATCGGTCGATTCCTAGTTTGTCGTTAGCGAATGAATTATTCGATTCGACTTCGACATTCGATTCTACTGAAGTTCTGAATCCCCTAGTTGGTATCTATAAAATTGGTTGTGATAAGTGTGAACTTTGTTACATACAAAACACAAAAATCATTTGTTGAATAATGATCTGTCTTCAATTAACAATAATATCCTGTTAGAATTAATTTAATATTGAAACATTTTTTGTCTCGAAACACGTGTTTTTTGTCAGACATATGTTTATTTGACATATGTTGCATTTTATAGTATAGTGAGTGTATTTAGTATTAATTTGTGTTACTGAAGATGCGGTGATTTAGCCGCGAAATTTACATATAAGTTTTAATAAACGTTTTTCTGCGGAGACAGATTTTTATTTCCTTTTATTTATCTACAATGCATTTGTTGCCAATTTTTGTAAGTAATATTTAAATAATTCAAAACTTTAGAACGTGTGCATTACTATTACAAAGTAGAAAAAGGATACAGTAAAATGTCTATGACACGCAAATTGATTTTATGTACCTACATCTTACTTTCCATTGTAATATAAACCTATTCTCAGAGAAATGACATCAATAAACACCAAGGAGATGCTATAAAATTAGCCAGCATTGACCGTTCAAATACTAATTTGTGGTTTCTCTGCCAATAAATCATAATAACCATATTACTAAACCGTATCGGGTTAGAATTTGTTATTCGAAACGGTGATGAAGATGGGGTACGGTGGCGTGGGGGTTGATAAGCGCCACCCTATTTAAGTAATATGAAGGGACCATCCTGTGGTTTAGCGACGCCAAAAAAAAGAATACGTCGCAGGATAACGAATAATAAAAGTTAGGTTATGTTGAGTATGAAAATAACGGATTACTTAAACGGTAACGCAAATATTGCTATAACTAAAATTGGACATTCATTTTCGGACACTGTATGTTGATATTACTACTACTAAACAATACCTACAAGAAAAATACACAGCAACGTTTAATAAAATTCAATATATTGATAATAAAAACGAATATTGACATATAATTAGGACAAACGTATAAACAGGTGTGAAATATATTTAAACAAATAACTACACAAGTTGTAGTGACTGTAGTTGAGAAACAAAAATGAATAGACAAGTGGGTATATTCAAAATACAAAAATAATGACTGGTAATAAAGCAAACAAAGGGAATGATGTAACAGCGTCTTTTCTAGAAATACGCCAGAATAGCGGTTATGCGAGATTGAACGTTATACAAAATTGAACCTTATGTACTATGTCCCTAAGGATCCGTTCTGTAACGTTACCAAATAAATTTTTAAAAAGTGAATAAACTATTGCAAAAACAGATAAACAAAATTTAGAAGCGCTACAGGATGGATTATATTCGTGCACGAAAATATTACCGTCTAAAAAATACCTTATAGTATACAGCTTTCAAGCATAACCACGAGCTGGTTCTCGAAATTTCTCAGCGTCGTTCACAAGCCGTTCAGGGCGAACTTTGGTTGCTCACACGGGTTCTTTGCGCTGGATAAGGGCCTCGAAAGGAAACAAAAAAAGATTAGAAAACGGAATTCGAACGAGAAAACTTACGTGAAGGCGGTATGACGTCAGCATGTAGCTCGGTACAATGAATTTCCCCGAACGGATGAATGTTACGACAGGAAACGATACGGTATAGTCCGATTACTATCGGAAGACACCTGCGCAGAAACCAGTTTTAGTAATAGACAGAAAACTCAAAGCTAACCGAGAGAGACTGTGTATATAGTCTTTACCACAAATATTGCTTCACTTTAACTTTCGCGCCATTTTATAGTTTGAGTTCATTGTGTTCCCGTTGTGTTTGTCTTTTTTTTTCAGTTTTATTAGCTGCTATTTCTACGTATAAAATCAGCTTTTTTTTAAACTACATTGGAACTTGTGTCATATTTCAGTGTAAGCCTATTATTTTTGCATTCAAATTAAAATATTTATAACGGATAGTACAATATCACGTGTTTAAGTTCGCGCAGCTTGGTGTCTTCCGATAGTAATCTACCTATACTTGTTTAGGTAGGTAGCCTTAGAGCCCAGAAACGGTATTCCAACGAAGTGGCAACAGAATAAATGCTACAGCGTACCTCCGAGTTCTGCTTACGTCTTTTCAATCATGAAGCTGAAGCAAGACCCCCCAAAGCTAACGCTAATATCACGTGATTGCAACAGGTGGAAATGGGGATATGAAAATGATTGTTTCGTTACTTTACTTACGGACGTTTAAAACTAAGAATGCTTAATAAATGTAGCTTATAACAATAGCAAAATGTACTTCTATAATAGGGTCTGGAATAATAAACAAACATTCGTTAACATAATCTATCGGGATAAACATTAGATGGAACGATAGTTAAAGGGTTAACTTATACAGCTAGGCGCAGGAATTTTACGCCGTAACAGTAGCAACCTAGTACAATACCGCATTTTACGATAACGCAACTACATTGACCTTGGCTCGCAATTACATTTGCCAAATTATTTTCAATCGGCTGGTTTCTATCAATTTCTATCAATTCCATGTTTCTTGTGATTATTCACTAGTTGTTTTTCCCGCCTTAATGCTTTTTTTTATTTTTTGTTTCCTTGTTTTGTTCATTTAATAACTTTTATATCTAAATACACATTATAAATAATTTCAAATTTAATGAGTATGCCGATATGTACATGTTATGTAATGTATGTAATAGAAACGCTGAAATGGCAGAACGAGGACATCTTGTACGATATTCGAACCGGAGACATCCTGGAGCAAATGTTTTTTGAAGGTTGGATCAACGACTTCGTGAAACTGATGTGTTGGCTCCAAATAATGTAAAACCTCGCAGACCTAAACAATGCAGTGCAATTAGAAGAACAAATTTTAGTTGCAATTCATGGAAATCCCTCTATTAGTACTAGACAGTTAGCAGTAGCCCTGAATATACCCAACAGCAAAACTGTTCATTTAGTTTTACGTGAAAATCTTCTCCGTCCATTTCATGTTACTAAAGTTCAGCCTCTCAACGGAAATTGTAACGCATTCAGAATAAATTTTTGCAACATGATTTTAAATGGAATTTATCACGATAGCGACTTTTTGAGACGTATTCTGTGGAGCGACGAGTGCATGTTTACAAGAGATGGAGCATTTAATACCCAAAAGATTCATTATTGGGCAGAAGAAAACCCGCATCAAATTCGTTAATATGGTCATCAAGAAAAGTTTTCCGTTAAAGTTTGGCTGAGCGTTATAAATCGTAAGGTCGTTGAGCCAATTTATCTACAAAACCATATTGATGCTGCTCAATGTCTTGATGTTTTGGAACAAGTAATGGATGAGATGCTTCTAAATGTAAAGCCAAGTATGCTATATATGTACGATGGAGCTCTTGCTACTCATGCTCATAATATTAGAGTGTGATTAAATTAACATTTCCCGAACAGATAGATTAGTTGTGGTGGACCCATTTCTTGGCCCGCTAGGTCACCAGACCTCAACCTCTTAGATTGTTTTCTATGAGGTTTCATCAAAGGAATAGTGTATGCTACGTCTCCTGCAGACGCAGATGAACTGAGAAATAGAATAGACGGAGCAGTATTTTCCGCAAAGGTTGCTAGAAACATCAAAAGATTACCATAGTTATTTTCTACAACCTTTTGAATATTGCTGCAATCAATGCTATGTGTGTTTAGTCTTTCAATGGTAACGGGACTAAAGTAAGACGTAAATTCTTGGCCGATATTGCTTGCAATGTTGTTAAACCCCAAATCTTGACACGATCCACAATGAAACAGATGCCAACACAATTTCGCTTTCGTGTTACGTTACTGCTTAGAACTGCAGATGCAGAAGCTTCTACTAGCACTGCTAGCGATACCACTCGTGCAAATAAGGCAAGTGTTCCTTATGTAGTAGGTAACACAACAGAGCAACAACAAGATATTGTAAAAAGTGCTACATATGGATGTGTCCTGAATACACTAATGACATCTATCGAAATCGCTTATGAAAGGTTAATGTAAGTTATTGTACGTTTATATTCGTTATGGTTTATTGTTTCTAATGCATTAAAATATTCTAAAATAAATTATTAGTTATGTATTTATCACGAAAAGCTTACTAAATACGTATAACTACCTGCACAGCGAAAAATGAAAATGTTGGTACAACAAAAATTTTTATTTTCCGTCATCGTATTGAAGGAAAATGCATATTTTTGTTGAATTGTATTTGTTAATTCAAATGCTCATTTTCTTTGAACTTTCGAAGGTGTAAAATTAGTTAACTCAATGTATGCGGTCAATTTGTAACGAACATCTATTTCCTTTTTCGAATAACATTTGACGTATTTGTATTTCAATGCAAGTAGTAGTTTCACACAAAACTAAAATAAGATAGGAAATGTACTGATTATTAACTCAAACACTTGTAGTGTTTTGCCTAATAAAATATATTCCAGTTTTCGTTCAGGAGGGAACAAATCAAAAGTTCTCAGTTCATATCTGCGCATACGCAGGCACGTTTCTATACCACGAACAAGTTCAGATTTGCTTTTTCAGCACTAGTCAAGCGTTAGCTTATGTGTGGTTATGCAGTATTCGAATAGAAAGCAAGTATTTCTTTTAACTATGTAAATTTATCTATACTGAATTAATCACACATACTTTTGAGTTGTGTTGTACTGTTAATATTTATGAAGAAGACTCTGCAAGTATAGGATAAAAGACGTTAACCTCAATAATGATTTTAGAAAATGGCGAGTAGCGAAGTGATCCAGCTTTTTCGAGAATGGAGATTCGCTGATTATATTGAAGTATTTTCCGGTAAGTTGACATTAAGTATTTTTTAAAAGATATTCTGAGATCGTTAATATAACAATAGCTTCCCCTTAATTATTATTACTATTATATACCACCCGTATCCAACTCATATAGGCGATATTGGGACACTTTCGGGACTGTAGGGAGCGTGTGCGGAAACATGAAGCGATTTCAAGCGATCTACCGGTATTTACCAAAAACTATTTTTTGCATTCAAGCGGTTGCGGTTATTGTATTCATAGGTTAATGACGTAATAAAGAAGCCCTTGAAACGTCATAAAATTTTTACATCGAATAACCGGTACATACCTAGCTCAAGATCTGTTTTATTTGCGGTTATTATAGGGCATTTACGAAAATTGGAGCGGTAGATACGTAGTGGTTAACTACGGTAATCAGCTGATTGAGCTTGGTAGATCGCGGTAGATGATACTTATCGAAATCGCCTGGGTCTAACTTGCGATAAAAATCTAATTTAAAACGTCATTTACAGAAAATAGTGTTACCACCACGTCTTGCGTTTATTGTTGTGTTTTTGATTTGATTTGCAAAGATAAAAATGAATAATAAACGTAAAGCAACTATAATTATAGCAGCATTACAATTAATAGACAGCAGTGACAGTGAAACTGAAATTATTAATAATGAGCTCTGTGTGGAAAATAAGAAAAAGCGAAGACAACGTATAGGAATAGAAAAATATATAGAAAATGTTGCTGTTCGTTATCAAGCAGAAGGTGCTTGGGTATCTGTTATAACTAGAGCTCGGATTATATGCATGGAAAAATCGGTAAAATATGCACATATATATGCATATATTTTGAAGAAAATATGCACAAATTTTTAACAAATATGCACCATTATATGCAAATATGCCTCAAAATGTCAGTTTTTAAGAACGAAAATAAAAACAAGTGTAGTGATTCTATGAAGAATAAATTTATTTTACATCTTAGACTATTACATTACATAATATTTACAATTTTTTTACAACACCCAGGTATTAGCTACAAAAATGTTAACATTTAATATAATTCTATGAGCCTAACTAGGTACAGATAATAATTAATTAATTATTAAAGTATCCATAACCTACTCATTATTATTAAAAAAATTGATTATCAGATGTTTTTCTAAATTTTCCATCTTAAATGAATGACGTTTGTCATCTAGTAAGTGTTTAAACATCGAAAAAGATCGTTCAACATCGACGGAGGTAATGGGGGCATTTTTTAAGTTGGCTACAATATCTGGGTCTAATTCAATATCGTCTACAAATTCCCCGTTTAAAATATTAGAAACTTTGGATAGAATTTTGAATCCTTCATTTTTTTCTATCACTGAGTTTAGCTTTTTAAAAATAATTTCACCTGTTCCTCTAACAGCTGACAAATCTTTATGGCATTTGTTTACTAAATTTACAGATTCAGTCAAAGGCGATTTTCTTGATTCTAATTTAAAAATTGTTTCTACTATTACGGAAAAATTGCAAGCAATAAATGCTAACTGATTTGGTATTGCATTATTTTGGAAAGATTTTTTTGCTTCTTGTATGGCATTTGAATCATCAGACAATTCTAAAACAAAATTTTTGATTTTTTGATAATTTTGTGAATAAAAGATTGAGGCATTTAACCATGTTCCCCATCTAGTGGCAACTGGTTGTGGAGGCAACGGCAAATCGGGGAATGAGTCTTTGTAAAGCTGAATTCGTAATGGTGCTTTTAGAAAAATTTTCTTTACATTACTAATTAATTCATTCACAAGGGGGAATTGGTTCCTGATTTCTTCTGCAACTCTGTTAATACCATGAGCCAAACAAGTGGCATGAATTAATTTTGGGAAAAATATTTTGAGATTCACCGAGGCTTTACACATATAAGGGGCAGCATCGGACAACATTAGAATTATTTTGTCTTGTGGTATTGGATTAGGAAGGAAAAAATTTGTTAATCCATCATGAATAAATCGAGTTATTGTAGAATTATTTGTTTTCTCTAATTGTTTACAACTTATTAAATATGATTTTCTAGCTTTTTCGGCATTTAAACAGCCAATTAACAAATTTGCAATGTATCTACCACAAGAATCTGTAGTCTCATCCACTTCAAAATAAATTAATTCGTTACCTATCAATGCCCGGATCTCAGCACGTATTTCGGTGTAAATTTGGTCGACGTAATTCTTCCTTAAAGAACTTTCATCGGGAACTTGCTTCCGGCAAAATTTTTCAAGAAAACTTTTTAACTTCGGGTTTCCTAATTTTGCTAGTGGAATATTGGCGCTTACGAATGCCTCGCACAACTCCTTGGAAAATTCTTGTTGGGCCGTCTTTTTCTGAATATTTTTCCATGATTCAAAAAGACGACTTTGAGAACCATTGCCAGATTTAAGTTTTTTCACTTTGTCCTGGTGTAGAGCGGTACCCACGTGCTGCGTTATTAAAAATTTCTTCTCACATGATACCTTAAAGAGAAAAACAATATTTAATTAGAAATACTGTTAGAAATGATTGAATATAATTCGGTACTGATAGAATTATGAACATATTTTTTGAAACTGTTAATTATAAAATCATAAAAATAATTAAATGACACAAATATCGGTAAGGGTACTTACGTTTTTTCCACATGCTGTACAAAATACTTTATTTTGTGAACTCTGGTCGAACACTAACTCTGGGTAACTTTTTATCCAGGAATACACTAAACTTTCAACTTTCGGCATATTGCAGGTTTTACGGTATATGGATGTAACAGACACAACGAATGAAAGAGATCAAATGAAGGAAATGTGTTTTAGGCAAACCATTTTAAACGTTTGATAATTAGAGTTTTCCCAGAATAATCGTATAAACATAAGCCGGGCGCTTTGTCGGCATCCGGCTTAATGGGGTTCGGTTTAGTTGTTAAGTGGAA
Source organism: Dynastes tityus (assembly GCA_029618875.2). Taxonomy (NCBI): domain Eukaryota; kingdom Metazoa; phylum Arthropoda; class Insecta; order Coleoptera; family Scarabaeidae; genus Dynastes; species Dynastes tityus. Next base: position 204,969 of record JAROYD020000019.1, read on the forward strand.
TTCGAGGTACCTAGTTTTCGGTTAAACTTCCAATTTAAGACAAATATGCACAAATATGCAGCATTCGCTAAAAAATGCATTAAGTTAGAGAAATATGCATTATATGCATTTTTTAATTGGCTTATTTTAATGAGAAAACATTCAATTAATCCAAAAACCTCAAAATTTTGTTGATATACCTTTTCATACCAAATATGCATTTTGCATATAATCCGAGCTCTAGTTATAACCAATGTAAACATAGCATCTATCCTCAGACACACACAACGTAGACACACACACACATACATACGTGACATACATGAATATACCCACGACAAAAGAATAAAGTAGTGTCGAATTATTACTGTGCATTTACTTTACATCCAAATATTACAACAGATTTGGCGACGAGAAAGAGGAAAAAGAGCTTTACAAGTATTTACGTATGTATTGCACATTTCTTATTTATACTTTTGGCGTTAAGGTTAAGGTCACTCACCTCTCAATCTTACCTGTGTCGTAAGGGCCTTCTTGTACCTGCCTCGACAGCCCTCTAGGCAACTTCCTATCCTTTAAGTTTCATTACAACTTTAACGAGTCATTGTTGTTTCGAATTACGTTTCTTTCGATTGCACGTTACTATACTTTGACCCATTATTACGATTTAAGAGAGGAAATTCTTTTACAAAATGGCAGAACTGAGCGAAATTTTAAAGAAAGTTACGGACCTAGTAAAGAATATACAAGTTACACAATCACATCTTGTGCAAACTAGAAGCTATACAGGACGAGACATTTTACAATCTTACGACGAGAATAACGAAAATTTCGATTCATATTTACAGAGATTAGATAACCACTTACAACTAAAAGGTGTAGATCCCACTACACAGAACACGTTATGCGTACAAATTTTAATCAGTTGTCTTAGCCCCAAGATATACCAAACCTTAACGAAGCTTACGGCGCCAGATTTACCGAATACAAAACCTTACAAGGAATTAATTCAACTTCTACGAGATTATTTATCACCGCAAGCGTCAGTTACAGTTGAACAGCACAAATTCTATACTCGATTACAAGGGGAAGGAAAGCTATTCAATGCTATGTGGCAGAATTACGAAAACTCACCACAAATTGCAACTTCACTTGTAACACTTGTAAAGCTTCGACAATTGAAACCCATTTACGTGCTCAATTTATACGAGGCGTACGAGATACGGAAATACGTGAAAGATTATTACAGCAAAAGAACCCTACGTTAGAAGACGTTGTTCAAATTGCCAAATCAATGGAAATTTCAAGAAAGGAATCAAGTTTAATGCAAACGTCGTCGGGACAGAACAACCTAGATCAGGTAAACGCAATTAGGAGGAGAGTACGAGGAGCGAAGGAAAACGCAACCCCTGCTGACAAAGGTATGAACAGGAAGGTGCAGAATTTAATGGGGAAATATTTCTGATGCGAAAAGCCCGATCACAAGGCTACAAACTGCAAATACAAGGACCTCAAGTGTGCAAACTGCCATAAGAAGGGACACTTACAAGCAGTTTGTTTAAAGCGCAAGCCAAGACACGATCAAAAACAAGTAGAACTTGAAGGTGACAACCTTACCGATGACGATCCATTGACGAGCGACGAAGATTCCTACGGGGAAGATGTCTTGATCGGACAATCACAAATAAATTCGGTATCAGCCGATAAGATTATGTTACCTGTACGTATCAACGGTAGCAAATGCAAGATGGAACTGGATACAGGAGCAGCAGTTTCCACAATTTCGTATAGCTTATTCAAGAAAATGTGTCCAAATACACCCATCACAACCACCACCACACAGTTGAAAACCTATACAGGGGAGCTTATCGACCTCGTTGGTACATCTAAGGTCAAGATTCATTACAAAAGTCAGGCAACTACTGGAGAGATATACGTCTTAAAAAAGGAAGTGGACCCAATATGCGAACGTAGTTGGCTGAAGGACATTAACATTGATTGGAAGGAAATTCGGGCAGTAAATATATATACGAAGGACGATGCACCTCAAGAATTGAAAAGATTGCTGAAGGAGTATGAGGATATTTTAACCGAAGAGCTAGGCCAAATTCCCAATTATGTCTACAAGTATCGTTTGAAAAGTGAGGATACGACTCCAATTTTCATCAAATCGTGGCCAATACCATATGCGACGCTTATGGGATACCATGAAAGGCGTTGGTAACTTAAGATACGTTTATTTGCTCTTTCCTTAAGATATTACATTTCATATCCTAAGGCCCGGTGCTCCACCTTGCGGTACTACACCGGGGCTCCCCTATTCTAGCTAATTTTAATGTTCCGATCTATCTTTCCCCGTTTACAACGGTTATAACGCTTACTTTAGTCTCGATCTTGATACCTAATCTAACTACGCTATATCTACTCTAATTGCGGCCGGGACTAGTGCAAACCACGTGCAATGAGCTGGTAAAACCCGGAAAATCCAGCTCGTGGTATCTAATGCGGACCTAGTCCGCGCCCTACTTAACCGGTTGCACTGTCTCCTAGCCCTTAACCTATTACGGAAAAATCCGCCTACTTAAATATTTCGTGTGCCTATGACTCCACTTTTCAAGTTTCGTCGCGCGTGTTTCGGCTCTCCTCGCTGGTCGGTTCGAATCCGGCTTCCGAAGTCGGCATCTCCAGTCGCCGGGCGCCCCGGACCGCGTATCGGCTTGCGCACGCCTGGGGGGTTCTCTGAAAAAATAAAATACCCGGCAGCCTTACTCTTATCAACTACGTGTTCTATGCTAATGTTTAAGCCTAAGTCGAAGGTAATTTACCGTAACCCGCATGCCCCACCGTTAACACTATCCTAAAATGACTCAACACTTAACTCAACACAACTCACTGACACACTATGCTACACTATTCACTTAGCACATTAAACTGATAACTTCCTGTTTCCAAACTTGTTCTGCTGGCTAATCCAGCGAATGCTTCAGTTGCGACAGTCCCTCCGCTGCCTTGCTAAAAAACGCCCACCATTCGCCTGTCTCGTTGTCGTTAATCTGGCTCTCGTTTCTAGGCCAACGTAATCCTTTTCTAATCGCGGCCGTTTCGGTTCGCGCCCGCCATTCCTCTGTCAACGGGCATTCGAATAATACGTGGCTAGCCGTTTCCTCCGCGCCACAATCGCATAGGGGATCATCCCTTCGTCCGATCTTGTGAAGGTATGCTCGAAAATTTCCGTGTGCCGTGATGAGCTGTACTGCCTGATAGGACAGTCGCGTGCTTAACTTCTTGAATTCTAGCACGTTTCCGATGAATTTCTTCGTCCACCTTCCATTTACCGCTCCTTCCCATCGATCTTGCCACTCGTTCTCGCAAACTTCCGAAATCGCGCTTCTAATCGATCTTTCGGATATTAATTCGTATCGCACGGGCGCACGTTCGTCACTTACCGCCTCCTTTGCCAGTTGGTCTGCTCGTTCGTTACCTTCAGTACCTTGATGCGCTTTCGTCCACCTCAGCTCTATTTTTTGTTCGTGGACTAGGTGCCACGTCTCTAACAACAGTTTAGATGGTTTCCGCATATTCTTTAACCCTTCTAGAACCGACAAGCTATCTGTAATGATCGTTGCCTTGCCGATGCGCATCTCCCTTACGTATTTCGCCGCCTCGTTGATAGCTACCAATTCCGCTTGGTAATTGTCGCAGATATCCGCGAGTCCGAATTTCCTGTTCGCTACTTCCATGCCTCCCCCGTAGACGACCAGTGCCGCCCCCGTCCCGTTCTCCGACCGCGATCCGTCGGTGAAGATGATGATTCCCTCATCAGCATCTTCTATTTCCATATCTCTCCGGTATGTAACCGACCTAGCTTCTGCCGGGTGTATTTCGGTGGTTAATCTCCTTCGAACCTCGATGCTCTCAGGGTAGAGCCGCTCAAATCCGGTGGCCGCCTCCAGCGCACCTCTCTCCATTTTGACAGCATTCTTGCGTACTCGTAGTTCCTTAATCCGGATGTCAGCCGGGAGTATTCCCGCTATCGCGGTCGCTGCGTCCCCCGAGGTCGTTGCGTACGCCCTCGCTGCTCTGATCGCCGATAATCTTTGCGCTCCAATTAATTGTCGCGATTCCTTAGTCTTGCAAGCGTCCGCCCATACCGGCGCCGCATATAGCATCGCTGGTTCTATAGCGCCCGCATATATCACGGACGCGGCCTTTCCGCTGAGACCCCACGTCATTTTTGCAGCCGCTCCTAACTTGTTTGTCATCTCGCGCGCTTTGGCCGCAGCGCAACGAATGTGCTCCTTGAAATTCAGTCTCTCATCTAGGATCACTCCTAGATACTTAACCTGCTCTTTACAGTATATGGTTTCGCTTCCTAGTTTGAACGTCGGCTTACCTTGTCCCGGTTTCCCAAAAAACAACGCTTCCGATTTCCTTGCGTTAAAAGTCAATTTGTTCTCTTCGCTCCAACCTAAAATTTCCTTCAATGCCTCGTTGCCTTTATTCTTTAGTGCTTTATACTGCCTGGCCTTGATTAATAGCGCGGTGTCGTCCGCGAACGCTACGATCTCGCATCCCTCCGGTAACTCTTTCTCGAATATACTGTCGTATAGGATGTTCCAATACCCGGGTCCCGATCGCGACCCCTGCGGGCAACCCCTGCTCACCTGCCTGACGGCCTGCACTCCCGGCTCCTCTATCATCGCTTCTCGTTGCGAAAAGTAGGATTCCGCTACTTTAAGCAGGTTTCGCGGACAGCTCTTGCGTCTCAGCTGATGCAATATCATGGGCCACCAAGCGTGGTCAAACGCTCCCTCTATATCTAGCATAACAGTCGCGCAGTATTCGCCCCGCGACTTCGCGTCTCTTACGAAGCCCACTACCTTATCGACCGCGTCCGTTGTGGATCTACCCCTTCGGAAGCCGTACTGGGACTCATGCATTAATGCGTTCGCGTAAATATGATACTCGATCCTGTTAATTATCAAGCTATCCAAGGCCTTCCCTACCACAGGTAGTAGGCTAATTGGTCTATAGCTCTTCACGTCGCTCATGTCCGTTTTGCCCGGTTTCGGGATTATCCTCACGGATTGCTGCTTCCAGCACGCCGGAAAAATGCCGCGCTCAAGGCATTTGTTAAAAAGATCCGAAAAGAGGCGCGGCGCAGCCTCGTACGCTCTAATCGCGATATCTGCCGTGATCCCATCATTGCCCGGGGCTTTCTTCGCGTTCATTGATCGAAACGCCGCCTGTATTTCGCACTCCGTGAACGCTACATCGTTCATTGCATCCGTTTCCATTTGTGACGTCATTCTTATCTCCGCGTGTCTTTCGCTATCGGTCCGCGCGTCGTCCCTGGGGAAGAAGGCGTTCAGAAATTCTGTGGCCGTTTCTTCCGCGCCCTGCGTGAAATCGCCACTGCGGTTCCTAACCGTTACCTTCCCTCCCACGTCGCCCTTTTTCCTGCGAACCACTCGATATGCTAGTCCCCAGGGATCCTTTCCGCCGGATTCACTACAGAATTCGCGCCATTTCTTGATCCGCGTATCTTCTATCGCGGTTTTATATTCTGCGCGTTTGCGTCTGTAGCACGCTTCGCGCTCCCGTCTCACGTTTGGACTTCTACATCGCTGAAATCGTCGTCTAAGCCGGTTTGTTTCGGCGCGTAGTAGCGTTAATTCGCTACTCCACCACGGTACCGATTTCTCCGTAAAATTTCTCCTTCGCGGCATCGACCGCTCGCACGCGAAAACAATCGCTTCGTTAGTTTCCCTCGCTATCCTTTCTACGTCGCAGTCTAATTTCGAATTTGCCAATTCTACTTGCAATCGATTTGCATCTGCCGTGAAGCAATCGACGAATGTTTCCCAGTTAGCTTTTTTCGCGCAATATCCCGCCCTTATACATGAAGCGCTCGCGTTCGCATTCGTCTTGATAGCGAAGCAAATGTACCTATGATCGGATAGCGTTTCTTCATCGCATAGCCTCCAGTCGCTAATCAGCTCGTACGCTTTTTGATTCGCAATAGTAGCGTCTATAAAACTCGTTCCACGGTGTCCGACGAACGTAGGTTCTTCGTTATTGTTAAGAACAACAAGTCGTTTCTCGGTAATCATTTCTTCGAGGTCACGTCCGCGTCTATCTTCTATAGGGCTACCCCATAAGCCGCTTTTGCTATTTGTATCTATGCATACCACTTCCCCGAAGTTAAGGGTATACGAACCGCTCAATGCTAGACGTAACGACCGTAAATTTCCGAGAAATTCTCCTACGTGCCGTTCCTCGGGCGGCAGGTATGCCGAGACCGCAATAAATCTCGTCCCTTCTGGAAGATTTACTTCGACAAGTACCGTGTTTGCGTTGCTTTTATCCCGTAACAGAATTCCACCTATACTATTGTCGGCGATTACTAATGCCGCGCGAATTGGTTTATCATCAACCTGCTCGTTGCAAACAAAACATTTAAACCTTGCAGGTAATCCGCAAACCTTCCCGTTGATAACGTACGGTTCTTGAATAAATACTATGCTAATTTTTTCCCTTACTATCTTCTCCGTTAATTGTTGCGTCGCTTTTCTGCCTCTCCCTAAATTAATCTGCAAACATTTGATCGTAGTCCCTGATCGCGATGAATGGTTCGCGGTTAAATTATTCATTATAATTTGTGCGTTTCTTCTCTACTTCACCATTTTTTTAAGCGACATGCATTCTTTGCCGTAAGCTTCGTGCTTAATATTATTGCCCGGTATTTTGCGCTTTTCGCACACCGCGCACTTTACATTTCGCGAATTGCACTCTTTCCTATCGTGCCCTCCTCCGCATTTTCCGCACACCGTTGCGTTTTTGCAATCTTTTGCTTTATGTCCCGTTTCCAAACAGTTGTAGCAATACATAACGTTGCTATAATCCCTAACCGAGCAAGTTCTCCACATTAAATTAACCTTGCGATCGACTAAAATATTCCTAAGCTTCGCGCTTGCCGAAAATACCACGTTCTTTACTCCGTACGATTCATCTTTCTTGGTAGAAAAATACCTGAATACATGCAGCTCCTTTTTGAGCTCTTCTACGCTGCTAAAATGGCTCTCCACCTGGTGGTTTTGTTGCCTTATACATTCTAAAAACTTATCGGTTTCTACCCCTTTATCCACGCCGTATGCACACAAAACCGGATTCGCTTTGGTAAGTTCCCTAGCTTTAGCAGGCATCTTTTCCGCTACTGTAACTTTCAACTTTTCCGCGTCGGCCTTGCTGCCACATTCCACAAAAATAGTGCCGTTCTTGCCGCCCCTAACATTCCGTACGCCTATTTGCTTTCCGCAAACATCTACCTTTTCCACCAGCTGTTTCTTGGTGTCTTCAACCGTCTGCTTTTCCTTTGGTTCGATTCTAACAACCACCGCGTCCCTGCCCTTCAATTTCTCCGCGTAACTAATTTCCCTTTTGTTTACCGCTCCGTTATTCACTATACCCACGTCGTTATTGCTACCTGATAAATTAAATTGGGTCCTACCTTTTGCTTGTTGTCGCAGCTCCTTTATTACTCCGTTCTGTTCCCCTACGATCTGCATCAGCTCCATAATTCTTCTTTCATCGAACCCTCTTCTACCTTCAGCGTTTCCGATTTCACTGGTATAATTTCCATCAACCCTGGCCACAATCTCCTGCATGTTCCAGCTGCTTCGTTTCCGTTTCGGTATTCATGTTGGACTGTACTAGCGCACAATGTAATTCTCTAACTGATCGCTCGTCGCTGCAGACACGTCCGCACGGTTCGAACGCTAGATCGAGACTGGTAACTTAAGACAGCAGGACGGTGGCCATGGAAGTCGGAATCCGCCAATGAGTGTGTAACAACTCACCTGCCGAAGTTACTAGCCCTGAAAATGGATGGCGCTGAAGCGTCGTGCTTATACTCTGCCGTCAGAGGCATGTGAGACGATCCTCAGCGGTCGTCATGAAGCCCTGACGAGTAGGAGGGTCGCGGCGGTGAGCGCAGAAGGACCAGACGTGAGCTAATCTGGAGCCGCCGTCGGTGCAGATCTTGGTGGTAGTAGCAAATACTCCAGCGAGGCCCTGGAGGACTGACGTGGAGAAGGGTTTCGTGTGAACAGCCGTTGCACACGAGTCAGTCGATCCTAAGCCATAGGCGAAAGCCGATGTCGATGTGGTGTATCTTTCGGAGCCTGTCTATTGGTCGCCAGCTCGACCGCATACAGAGATAGAGAGACGCACACCCGTCGGGCGAAAGGGAATCCGATTCCTATTCCGGAACCCGGCAGCGGAACCGTTATTAAGTCGTGCCCTCATTCAGAGAGTTCGTCGGGGTAACCGAAAAGGACCTGGAGACGCCGTCGGGATATCCGGGAAGAGTTTTCTTTTCTGCATAAGCGCTCGAGTTCCATGGAATCCTCTAGCAGGGAGATATGGTTTGGAGCGCGAAGAGCACCGCAGTTGCGGCGGTGTCCGGATCTTCCCCTCGGACCTTGAAAATCCAGGAGAGGGCCACGTGGAGGCGTCGCGCCGGTTCGTACCCATATCCGCAGCAGGTCTCCAAGGTGAAGAGCCTCTAGTCGATAGAATAATGTGTAAGGGAAGTCGGCAAATTGGATCCGTAACTTCGGGATAAGGATTGGCTCTGAGGATTGGGGCGCGTCGGGCTTGGTCGGGAAGCGGGTACTGGCTGACGTGCCGGGCCTGGCCGAGGTGAAGTGGCGTCTCGCGACGTTCGCGGATCCGAGTTCGGTCCCGCCTTGGCCTCCCACGGAACTTCCTTGCTGCGAGGCTCGGCGGGCGGCTCGTCCGTTCGCCGATGTCCTCTTCGGCCGCCATTCAACGATCGGCTCAGAACTGGCACGGACTAGGGGAATCCGACTGTCTAATTAAAACAAAGCATTGCGATGGCCCCTGCGGGTGTTGACGCAATGTGATTTCTGCCCAGTGCTCTGAATGTCAACGTGAAGAAATTCAAGCAAGCGCGGGTAAACGGCGGGAGTAACTATGACTCTCTCGGCTCATCTCGGCCGAGCGCCAAATACGCTAGGGATGACACCTGGTGCGTTGGTGACACCCGTACCTGCTCGTGGTGGAGTTGCGCGTGGGCCCTAGGCTCCAGCTGAACGGGGAGAGAGCAGGGATGTCGGGCTACCACCCCGGCATCCGTCAATATGTTGGTCCAAACACGGATGGACAAGCCTCGGATCGTGGCGACAACGGCCCCATGTCGCCACGTGCCAATGATACGGCATTTCAGGGGGCCGCTTATGACAACCCGGCTATGTCCACGGTTTATGAGATAAAGTTGCCATTCCAAAGACGGTCTTGCGGTGTTTGTCTCCACACCGGGATTGATAACTTTGTGGCACTCTTGGAATACAAGACGAAATAGAGCATGCTTCTGAATATCATAAGGAGGGAACGCTAACATTTAAGTGCACGGGCTGCCAAAAATCTTTTCCCTCGAAGCATGGTGCCGAGTGCCACGTGCCCAAGTGCATTGGGCTCAAGCCGCCAGAGAACGGTGAGTTTAGGTGCGAACTCTGTCCAGCGGCATTTGCAACCAATAGAGGGCTGTCGCAGCACCAGCGCCTCTCGCACCCGCTCGCCCGAAACGAAGCTAGGGCAGCCGAAGCCGCACCAAAACCCAGGGCACAAAGACGTGGCAAATCAATCTTTAGCCCTGAAGAACTTGAGCTTATTGTCGAACTAGAAGTGCGGTTTCGGGGCGAGCGACTCATCAACAAGTTAATTGCAGAAAGCCTCCCAGACAAGACCGCAAAACAAATCAGCGATAAAAGGCGGGAGGCAGGATTTTGTAGATTCAGGGATGAGAAACTAGCTCAACTCATCCCCTTACCGGAGAAGGACCCTCCTGTAGATCCCGAAGTATCTGGGGAGCAGGAAGGGAGGCCAGAAACACCTTCTCCACCCACCTCGAGAGCCGTTGAGATCCCGGCAATCGAGATTCCAAACGCCACGCATGACTCGGTAACTCCAGAAACGTCCTGCTGGAGGGAAGGGATCATAGAAGCTGTCCTAGCTCACCAATTGCCCAAGAAGGCGATCCCAGCCGAGCAAGCAGAACTGGTCCGCCTGCTTAAAAGCGCTCTCCTCTACGCAAGAGAATGCGATGGCCAAGTCCCCCAGGCCCATATTGATTATATATACGGGGCACTCGAGTCTCACCTTACGTCCAACGGTGAGACCGAAAGAGGAGTTAAACGCAAACAAAAGCACTTAAATCAGGGTTCGCGCCGTCGTCCACGCCGGCAATATATATATGCGCGAACCCAGGATCTCTATAAGAAAAATCCAGGCCTTGTTGGTAAACATGTTAGGGAAAATGTCGACTGGTTGGAGGAAAATCTTCCGCTACCTCCGACGGCCGACATCAGGGAGCTGTACACAAAGTTATGGGGGACAAAGCCGGCAGTGCAGACTCCCGTGTTCGATGATCAAGAGGAGACAATCGAGCTTGCACACGTCCTGCAGCCGATTACTATTCAAGAGGTGCGACGACGGATCTCGAACACAAAACCCTCTGCTGCCGCGGGACCAGATGGAATACTTCGCAAGCACCTGACCAACTGGTTCCCGCAAGTGACTCTCCTATATTTCTTCAACTTTATCATGTGTTGTAGTCGGCAGCCAACACAGTGGAGAGTCAAAAATCGCACCACCCTAGTCCGCAAGGAAGGCAAGGACGGCTCCAATGCCGAACACTACCGTCCGATTACCATCTCTTCCTTGCTTTGTCGATTATATTGGGGACTGATCGACCAACGACTAAGGCGTGTGGTGCGTTATAACCCCCGACAGAAAGGATTTATAGCTGAGTCGGGGTGTTATAATAATGTGCACATCTTCAACGAGTTGCTGCGGCACTCGAAGCGCAACAACGGCCTGGTCGTAGTGCAGTTGGACCTAAGTAAAGCCTTCGACTCCGTGCCCCACCAAGCAATCGGGCCCGCACTACGTCGCAAAGGTCTTCCCGAGACGGTGGTACGCCTCGTCGAAGACCAGTATAAAGATGTGCACATGAACATCCAGTCGGATGACGAAGTCATTAAGATCTCCCTCCAGAGGGGCGTCAAGCAAGGTGACCCCCTGTCCCCATTCATATTTAATGCAGTAATCGAGCCTCTACTGCAACAACTGGAGAAGATGCCGGGATATCGCATAAAAGAAGAAGTGACGGTCTCCTCGCTCGCCTTTGCCGACGATTTGATCTTGACGGCAACTGTACCACAGGCGAGACAACTGCTAGATCATACGGAAGCGTACCTATCTGGGCTAGGTATGACATTGTCAGCACCAAAAAGTGCTTGCTTCCGTATAGTGCCCACTTAAGACTCCTGGTATCTAGCAGATCCCGGCATAACATTGTCAGGTGGAGCAGCGATTCCGTACGCGGACGCTAGCACACGCTTAAGTTACCTGGGTATGAAAATATCTCCTTGGGATGGTATTTGCATTGAAGCAGTTAAAACAGAGCTGTTAGAAACGCTGCAGCGAGTTAAAAGGCTGGCGTTAAAACCATACCAAAAGGTTAACTTAATTTCCACCTACCTAGTCCCGCACTACCTGTATCAGCTGGGGATGGCAGTCCCCCCAATAACGCTGCTCAGATGCTTAGACCAGGAGCTGCGGGTAGTGATCAAAGACATATACCATTTGCCGCAATCAATCTCGAACGGCTTAATATATTGCGGCAAGCGAGACGGGGGACTAGGTTTTCCAAAGTTGGAAGTGATAACCGTAACTTCCACTTTGGCCGCGGGTTATCGGTATCTTCATAGCACCGACCCCGTAATGCAAGCTCTGGCGGAAGACACAGGCATGGTAGAACGTCTCAAGCGCCTGGCAAATTCCGTCCGCATTAATTGGCCCCTCCAGTCCCTTCAGGACATACAAAGTTTTAAGCGGAGGGCCAAGAAAGAAGAGCTTGCTAGATGGTCCGAGCAACCAGCGCAAGGCAGGTCGGTTCAGTCTCTGGCCGACGATCGCATTGCCAACGCATGGCTACTAAACCCTAAGCTCCTACAGCCATGCAGATTCATAACAGCTCTGAAATTGCGCACCAACACCGCAGCCAATAGAGCGGTGTTGGCAAGAGCCGGACCAATAGCGGATCCTAAATGCCGGAAGTGCAAAAGCCAGAAGGAGACACTGGCGCACATACTCGGGCAATGCGTCTATACGAAGCCCGATAGGATCCGCCGTCACGATGAAATAAAAGACTTCATCGTGACACAAGTTCACAAAAGAGACCCGAGGGTAGCAGTAACAAAGGAGCCAGTGGTGCGGCTTCCTTTGGGCGGGAATCTCAAACCTGACCTGGTGATAGAGAACCAGGGAAGGGTCAACGTGGTCGATGTTACAGTCCGCCACGAAGACGATGATTATCTCGCTCAGGGACGATTAGATAAGTTACAGAAATATCGCCAACTGCTACCCATTCTCCAGAGAGATTTTGGAGCGTCCTCTGGAAAGGTCCTGCCGATCGTGGTAGGCACGAGGGGGGCCATGCCCAAGGAGACGGTCAGAGCTCTGTCTGAGCTTGGCATAACTGACCGACAATCGCTATTAACGATTTCGTTAATGGCGCTACGTAGTTCCATCGAAATATACCACATGTTCATGGACTACGATGGCCCCAACCTCAGGCGAAATCGGGAGTTGGTGCGCCCCGACTAGCCGACAAAACTCTTGGCCACTTAGCACGCTGACAAACACCGTGTTTTATCTCGTGTGTCGTCTTATTTATAATTTTAACATGTTTGTCGTTACGTACTATTGTACGTACCCCGCCGGAGAGAGAGCCCTCTACACCCTCAATAGTTCAAAATGTGTTTCTTGCCCATAGTGAGCTGACAAGCTAGTTTTGTTTACTAGACTCTCAAAATTTATGTTTGTGTTTATAAATATGTTATCTATAAGAGTAGTACCAGTTTCACAAACTCTGGTAGGTTCTGTAATAGTTTGTCGTAAACCAAATGAACTAAGCAAATCCTGGAACGTTTTGACTTTCTTATCATTCTCCTTCATAAGATTTATATTGAAATCTCCACACAACACTATGGTGTATTTACCCGTATTGTGTTTTAAATTCAGTAGAATATCTTCAAGACTATAAACAAAACTGTCTAAATCAGCATATGGCGGCCTAAAATGTTTAAAATTATAAATTTGAGTGTGGGTAGAATTACTGCAGAGCATTCTATTATATTTTCTGCACTTTTCTGTTTTAGATGCTCAAGTTCATGTGCTTCGATATCGTCTCGTACAAAGATACAAGAACCGCCATGAATGTTTACTGATCGTATGAAGCTAGAAATCAACTTATAGTTCTTGATGGTAATATGCCCAATATGCGCAGGTTTGAGCCAGTGTTCAGTAAAGCTAATACAGAATACGGTCGATTACTACTAAACAAGAAGGCTTCAATGTAATCTATTTTGTTTGTAATACATTGCATGTTTTGATGGAATAAAGAGAATTTGTGTGTGTCAATTCTTGATTTTTTAGGTTTTTTGAAGGGACTTGAGCCAAATCCTCTCTAAAAAACGGTTTATTTTAACACCAGTTGGCCATAGTGATGGTTTCTGTGCTTCCTCGAGCATATCGAAGGGAACAGACATTTTGTACGACGAGTAGTCATCCGGATGTTTAGATTTTAGCTTTTCAATTTTGATCTTGTTAATACCTTTGTTGGCTAAGTATGTACTGATATTATTGTCCGTCGTACTGGGTTCAAATCCAAAAGCATGTAGATGCGCGTATCTAATAATCCCTTTTAACTCCACATTGGTAGCTGTTATCTGTAGCTGGGATTTTCTTTTTTGTTTCCTGATTACCGTAGTAAATTCCGGTTCGTCCTCTGGAATATCGACAATTGTCTTGTTTTGCCCTGTTTCATTCTTATTGTTAAAATTTCGTTTAATCGCTCCTAAATACGTCAGACTTTCAGTATTATTTTCGTAATTTTTGTGTTGGGGAAGGTCAGTATTTGTTTGCTTCTTTTTACGATAAGGTTCTTCACCTTGTTTTTCCTGTATCGGTACATTTACTTCAATTCTGTTTTGTGATAAAACGCCCTCTTCTGTCTGCCTTCCCGAATGTTGTATAGAAAACTTTGTTTGAATTAATATTTTTTAATTGTTTTACCTCTTGCTGTAAGGTTTTGTTTTCATTTGTTAATTTCCTGATTTCTTTTGTGAAAGATGATATTATAGTATTTGTTATTTGTTCCACCGCATTGGTTATCCTTTCGTTGATATATAATTCGAGTTTGCTTGTATCTATTGTATTGATATCTTCGACATTAGAGGTTATGGCTGCGCTGCAACGCGGACAAGACCATTTTCGGATACAACCTCCTTCTTTGGTTTGTACAAACTTAGTTTCCGTCAGTCCTACACACGCTATGTGATAATTATTGCCACATTTACCACGACAATTTATATATCCGTCGTAACGGCTAATACTTTTTCCGCACTCGGCACACTCGATCGCCATCGCGCGCAACAACTATCAATAATATACTACACAACATTTGTATGGCAACTAATGATAGAATTGAAATTAATGAAGTAGAGACCAACAGTAATGATCAACAACCTAGAAATGTACAAAATGACACAAATGATGGCAACAAAAAACGCACTTTTATTACAAATATATTAAGTTCAACAATACGTTAACACATTTTGAAAACTATTAATGATTAACCAATAAATCCATAAACAAACAGTATGTTATTTTTCTTTTAAAACATCAATTAGTTGTTTCAATAAACCCATCTTCTCAGCATGTCGTTCAGCTGCTTCTTTTCTGTAATTTTTCATCCATATAGGTTCATCATTTAAATCGGCAGAGTGTGGTCTCTTCTTGGATCTTCCTGAAGGTGTTGGTGTAGCTGCTCTAGATTCCTGCAATACACATGCTACGATTAGTTATACTTTAAAAAACTAGTTTCTCAACTGACCTCGCTAACAGGCGATGACCTTGAAGTAGAAGGACTATTACTTGTATATCCAACGATGTTACCTAAGGCAGTAGGTACAGTATCTGCATTGTTTCCAAACAGGGAATCAAACTTGTAAAAATAAGGCCATGTAATACTTCCAGTTCCAGTTTGACGATTATTATCCTTAATGCGTTTGTACGTTTTCTTTAGATTTCTAAATTTTACATCACATTGTTCACTACTTACTAAATGACCCTTTGCATTCATGCATTTGGTTATTACATTCCATGCAGTTCTGTTACTTTTACGTGCAGATTGAAATTCCGGCAAGTGTTCTTCATATAATGTCAATAAAAGTAAGATCGCATCATGAGACCGTTTACCTTTATTGGAATCACTAGCTTCATCATCTACCAGAAAAATGTGTTCATATTGCAAGATTTATAAATGAAAATGTTACTACCTGTTTGTAATTCTACCAGTTCCGGGTCTTCTGTGTTTGTTCCAAGATTAGGTTGCATAGGTATATTTGGGTGTTGTCTCAGCTCTTCTGCGTAATAATAATAATAATAATAATAATAATAATAATAATAATTACTTTATTACCCAACAGATTACAAACAAAATCCAATAACAGGGCAATATACATATAACAAAATAATAGAGTGCCGTGTTGTAAGTCAAAACTTAACGTATAAGTAAGTGTCATCCATATAGCTGACACTTTTAGCTACAACACATTTGAATAATTACTAAAATGGAACATTTATAAACCCTAAACTTACTTGCTTCATTATATACGTATATTTCGCCTGTATCTCTAAACAGAACTTTTCCCTTCTCATCTACCACTGGCATTAACCAACTCATGCTATCAGTTAAAAAAAAAAGATTTTTTCAAATATTAAATAAAATTTCACTTAATTGAAGTCCAACAACAAAGTTTATAATGTTATGTTGTACATTTACCGGGATGTATCGACTTAAATAGCAGATCTATGAATAGTGGATCCGGTACATGTATCCGGTCGATGCGATACAATTAACGAACGCGGTCAGGTATATGTATTTGAATTAACGAACGCTGTGGTGTATACCGCTGTGGAACGTTCCAATTTTCGTAAATGCCCATAGCCATCTCTTTCTATTGATACAATCTGCCTTGTCAGTTCGCGGAGTTTGTGTTGTGGTTATGTTATGGTTATTGGTCTTATTTGTTTACTTGAGATAGTGTTGAAAATAATGGAAGAACAACAAGAATATCTAATAAGCCTAAATTACGAAGGTAATGATTACCAAGTGAAGGTGAAAGACATAGAAACCGCGAATTTACTGCTAAATGGTGGGGACAGCGATTAATATGTATTTCGTTATTTCATATCCATATCAATAATGAATTTTATATCAAATTAATTTTTATGCATTATGTTAAATTTCAGACAGTGACATTGTTTCCGAATCAAGGCCAGATTATCGCATAGACAAATGAGACAAATGTCTAGGGCCCGGATTTTAGAAGGGCCTGGTCAAACTGTCTACCTTGAAAAGATTTGTTGGACAAATGTATATAATAAACAAATAAACAAAAATATATTGCTTTTTATATGATTATCCTAAAATCTAAAGATGTTCTTATGTTTCTTCTTATTGAAACTAATCCTTCCGATAATTTATAATTCTTTTTATAACGATAAGAATAATATTAACTAATGTAAACATTACTTCTTCTTTTCTACCCATAGAAAAAGAACATAAAAAGAACACCAACTTAACAAATAAAAAATGTACATGAATTACAGTGCCATCAAACAAATGCACCTATGCATCTAAGCCGTTTAGGTCCAGAAGAATATGCTTCGCAATCCATCCGCTTATATCTCCCAGTGTAACAGGTTCTAGCAGAGAAAGAGTATTAAATGTCAGAGAAAGTTCTGGTCGCTCCAAGTCTGGATGAATGTGTCTGATGATGATGAAATGCTTTCTCTTGATGGATCACCCATCAACTAGTCATAAAGTCCTTCAATTGGTGCTACACAAGGTTTAATATTCATCCTATGTCCTATGATAATAAGCAATGGGACAATATAGCCAACATGCTGGGTATTTGATTACCTGGTAAATTTTGCGTGGGCATGGTACCTGGGACAAGTTTGACATGATACATATCTGATTGTCGAAACCATTTTAATTCGCGACTGAGATTGGGAAATTTGTGAAATTATGAATTTCGTTTCTGTTTGCATCCAATTTACAGCACAATGTCGTTTTGACTGGCACATGTCCGTAAACATTACTTGATTACCATAAAACGATACAAATAAAACTGTTATATGTCGCTTACCTTTAATAATATCTTATTTTCTCTTAGCGATGCATAACAAACTTTATAGTTTTTAGAATATTCAAATATCAAATTATAGTCTCAATGTACCTTACAAGTATTTACAAATAATACGCAACAATAAAAATTAGTTTTCACGACCCTCAAAAGGAACTCGATTTCAAAAGAATCTTTTGAAATCGAGTTCCTTTTGAAAAGATGCATGAACACATAACCAAACAAACACGCCATAAACACCACATCAGGGTATAGCACTTGCCTATAGCAAATTGTTAACACGTAAATAGTTCTAACACTTCTCGGTAGAGGCGCTGTATGGGCGAGAGAGGTTATGAGAAAAGGAATTTTTTCAATTATCATTTTTCTAAGTTCAGTTGCGTGGAGATTAGAGGTTAGAAATTCGTTTATTATTGTTTGAAGTGTTTCTGAGACTATTTTATTTTTTATTTCCCGGAATTATTGACGGATTTAAGTAGGTAAATAAAAAAAATTATAAATAGTGGTATTGTGTGTAAATGATATATCGATGTATTGCTCACGTGTATAGTAAGAATTGAAATGCAAACCAAAAAAAAAGGATAGAGTGCACGCTTCTTTTGTTAATTAAATTGGTCTTAATTTTAATCCTATTGATTTGTGTTATCGTTTTTATTTTAGAGAATGGCTTCATATATTCCATGCTCGGTTCCTGGCTGTAATGATAGAAAATCATCACGACACAGGTTTCCTAAACCGGAGAAAGATAGGGTGAGATTTGATGAGTGGATTCAAGCAATTTCTAATTACAAATTGGTTGGTATGGATGCTAATCAAGTATATAGGAACTATCGAGTTTGTCACATGCACTTTACCGACAATGACAAATCATCCAATATGTACCTAAAACGTTCTGCGGTGCCTTCCCAAAACTTACAATCGATGATGGGTAAGACTGGAGTAATTTAAAATTTTTAGTTTAATCAATATCCATTATTTGAACAGTGTCAACATCGATAGATTCCATTGATAAAGAAGTATCATCTCTCGATGGGGCTGTATCTAATGTAGATTCTAAAGAAAGTATAACAGATGTGGACATGGAAGAACTACCATCTATCTCGAGAGCAGAAATCTGTGTGACACCTGTGAACACTGCCGGTAATCAAATAATCTAATTATATCCCGAAGTTTGTTCATTGTACATTCCCACTTTTTAGCTCCCACCCTTACACTTCTGAAATCTGTGAATGTGCAACGGTCGAGCGACTTAACCCCTAAGGCAAGAGTTTTATATAAAAGAGCTAGGCAATTGCAAATGCAACGATATGTCTATCACAAAAGAAGTAGAGAATTAAAAAGCAATTTAAAATTGGCCAAGAGACAATTGCATATATCACAAAATGGCTTGAGAACAGAAGCAGTTAATTTCTGTTTACAACAGTTGCTGCGTAAAAAGAGTAAGCCTAGGGGTAGGAGGTTTTCTACGGAAGAAAAAATTATGTGCTTAGCACTTTACAAAACATCTCCTCCTGGCTATAGATATCTGTCAAAGTGGTTCAACTTACCTTCAGGAAGAACTCTATCCCGGTTGCTAAGCAAAATACCCATCGAAGATGGTGTAAATAATTTCCTTATGAGTAATTTAAAGGATGCCGCAAAAACATTAAAAGCGAAACAAAAATTGTGTAGCCTCCTATTTGACGAAGTGTCGTTAATGCCCCAAGTAGAATATAATAAAAACAAGGATGAGATAGTGGGTGTTGAAAATGGGGAAATTGTGGACCATGCCCTTGTTTTTATGCTAAGAGGGATAACTAAAAAATGGAAGCAAACTATTTGCTACACATTTTGCAAAGGTTCAACAAAATCTGTAAAACTTAAGACACTGATAAAGGAATTGGTTGACAGTGTTAGCCAAGCAGGTATCTACTTTATCATAACAATTATGCAGACTTCTCAAATAACTTTATTACAGGATTAAAAATCGTTGCAATAATTTGCGATCAAGGTTCCACCAATCGCAATGCTATCGAAAGTTTAATTCAAGAATCCCGAGCATTCTATTTGCGAAATGGTTTAACTCCAAAACGTCGATTAGTAATTAATAATCAAGAAATTGTACCACTCTATGATGTGCCCCATTTATTTAAAGGAATTAGAAATAATCTATTAAAAAAAAAATTAATATGGAAAAATGAAGAAAAACCTCTAATTGCAAAATGGAGTGATATTGTAACAGCATATCAAATAGACTCAAATAGTGGTGATATCCGAAAATTACAGAATACCATGTCATTCCAACAAAAATTAAAAAAATGGAAGTTTCTCATGTTACACAAGTTTTTAGCCATTCTATGGCTGCTGCTATTACAATTATGGCTCGCAATGGTAAATGGTTTTTTTATATAGTTTCTAGCTAAAAAAACATTATTGTGCTTTGTAGGTGAAAGAGATATTACTGAAGGATATAAGATGGAAGAAAGAGCATCGGATACTGCCAAAATACTGAAATTTTTTGATTCTCTATTTGATAGCCTTAATGGAGGTACTTTTCGAGGCACTCCTGGCAAACCATTGAAGGGAGCTGTAACAGCAAAGTCGACACATGTTCAGTTTTGAGAAAGTTCTATAATTTCATTGAAGAAAATGTATTATAGAGAGGCAGGAACTACTGAAACATGTATTCCACCCTCACTTAAAAATTTAATCAACACTCTTCAATGTTTTATTGATTTGTCTCAGATATGTTCTCGTTAGGTCTGCCATATTTTTTAAGCCGGCCTTTCAATCAAGGTTCTCTAGAGAATTACTTCGGACTACTGCGACAACATAGAGGAAAGTATTTTAACCTTACACCATGTCGTTTTAAAGAGTCATATAAGACTTTGCTAATTAAAAATATTATAAGTGTACATTCAGTTGCTTCTAATTGTGAAGAAACTTTTGACACATCATTAGTACAATTACAAAATCTCCTAAGTAGGGACAATCCAGAGAAACCACGTGAACATGTAATAGAGAACCCACTAATACATGCAAGCATATCATCACTTACTACCACTTTCGAAACACCCATTAATAAAACAGTTATGGGTTATGTGTCAGGTTTCATCACTAGAAAGGTGTTATCCAAATTTGATTGTCAATTTTGTAAAATACATATGTTAAAGCAATCAGATAAAGATACATCAATTCATGAACTTACGATTGCTAAAGAATATGAAAGCAACAAAAGGCGACTGATTTACTGCAACGAGTATTTTGTTATTTGTTTATATAAAACTTACAATATCACTAAATATATAATTTCAAACTATAATATTACTAAAAATGTTACAGTATTTATTTCATTATATGGAGAACAATATGTTAATTTTACTTTCATGTGTACTCATACAGATGAAATTATCAATTCCATAATACATTTTATGATTAACTTATGTTTATACAACTTTTGTAAGCGTATTAATAATATAATTGTTGGAAAAGAATCAAAAATATCAAACAATAGTTGTAATCTATTAAAACAGGCACTAGAAATGAACAGAAAACGAAAAAGAAGTGGTAAATAAAAAAAATTATATAATACAACAAGTTTTTATTTACCTCAACCAAAAAAAAAATTGTAACACCATTTCTACATTCCTTATTTCTCTCATTACTTCAATTATTTATTTTAGACATTACTACTTTGTGATTTTGTAATTTACGAAATCAAAATTATTTAATACCACTAATAAAATCGGGTAAATTAATTAAATTAATTTTTCCGGTAGCAGTATTAAATATTTTTGAATTTTTGTTAATTACATGTTACAACAATAAAACTAAATTTTGCAATTAAACCTCGTATTTAAATTAGCCGCCTTAGTTTATTTGTTTTGACACTTCTCTACAGATGGCGCTCACTTGTTAACAAAAGCTGGTATTAAGTGGCGTATCTATCCTAGTTATGTTGTCTATGCACCACATAAACAGGCAACAAGAGTCATATAAACAATTGATGCAGTTTTCTACTTCTACCACGACGATAATTTTAATAATCAGCGCCATCGAACAAATGCACAGTTGAAGTAACTGGCGTCAACCAATCAAAATTGAGGATACGCTTTCCCTATATATGTACGTTGCGTACCTCTGTCTCTACCCAGTACACCAGGGGTAGGAATTTCTATACCCTTGATTTATATGTTAAGATTAGTTCGATGGAACTGCTTTTAGTGTAAATGTCTCTGCCCTGGACGCCGCCATTATTGTTTTATCCTTGTCGTATGTTGTGGTATTGTTGGGTTAGAACCAGAGGTTAGAACTTTTGAGCTGCAATTTTCATTATTTAAACTTAGTTAAAGCATAGTAGTAGTAATAAACGTATTTTTCAATACGACTGCGTATTCTTCTCTGCGTAAGTAACATAAGCATAATATCGCATAGTAATTAACTACATAAATATATTTTCAGTAGCAGTGTATTGCTAGTGATCGAGAATATTTGTATACTTATATACCTAAGCGCAACTTAAGTAAAAAAAGTCCAACTTCACAAAGCATGGGGAAGGCATGTTGTGTGGCAGGATGTTTGTCTGGAATAAACATCCCATCTCATCATTTTCCCAAAAAGGACACTCTCTTCATAATGTGGAAAACTGTTGTACATTCTCTCAGAATAAAAAATTTAAGCGATAATGATTTAAGAAAATGTGTAGTGTGTTATCGCCATTTTAGGGATGATGATTATACTTGCTCATCTTCTAGACGTAGGCTCAAACCGGGTGCATGCCCGTCTCAAAACCTACCTGCGAAAGAATACCAACAGGAGGCCGAAGTAAAAGATAAACAAACGGAAATGCTAACACATCATAATTTGAGTAGCTTATATATAATTGTTAAAATGTAATAACTAATTGTCGATTTTAAAAAGTCATGTGTTTACATATATAACTAATAAAAAAGAGAAATGCTTTATATAAAAAATATATTGATGTTTCATTCTAACAACTTATTTACTAATACTTCTTCATTTACAATATGCATATTATTAACTTTGTAAATGTAAATCCATTTTCATGTACCAATCTATATTTAATACTATTTGTAAAATTATACTGTTTTAGCGTGAAGGAGTAACTAAAGTACGACAACTAGATATTGAAGATGTGCAATCTTCCACAAGTAAAACTTTTCAGGGTGACATGTCTGCAAATCTGCCTGATACAAATACACCAAAAAGGAAAAGAACTTATTTTTTAGAGAAACGTAGTAATTTATCCCCGAAAGCTTTAAAATTATACAAAATTGCTAATAGTTTAAAGCAAAAACAGAGGATCATCATAAAATCAAACTTATCATATCGCCGTAGATTGAAAGAAGTCCAAAATTATAAAAACAGCGAATCATTTAAAAGACTAATTTCAACATTGTCACATAGCCAACAAATTTTTATTAACATGCAGTTAAATGCATCGACCTACAAAGCAAAAGTAAGTAAAATTTTACCTAATCTATTTAGTTTAATTAGTTGTTTGATTGAAGTAAAATATTTTATTGCAGGGTAGACGGTATACGAATGATGAAAAAATTCTTTCATTGTCCCTATGGAAACAGTCAGGTCGAGCATATAAACATCTACAAGAACTATTTAATTTACCAAGTGAGAGAACTTTACGCAATATATTAAAACAAATAGATGTTCATCCAGGTCCAATGACATTTTTAAATGATTTTTTTGCTAAGAGAGTGAACGTAATGAACAAAAAAGATAAAGTCTGTATCCTGATGTGGGATGAAATTTCACTGTTACCTCATCTTGATTATGATATCAAGAAAAGATATATAACAGGTTTTGAAGATTTGGGGGATAAAAGAAGTAGTCAATTTGGAGATCATGCCTTGGTTTTCATGAGGGGTTCGAAGTGGTTGGAAGCTACCAATTGCTTACTATTTTTGCGATTCAGCCACAAAGACAGTTGGTAAAATGCATTAAAAATGTAACAAAGGTTGTAGTAGATTGTGGATTGGATGTTATAGCCTTTGTATGTGACCAAGGAGGACCAAACATTGCAGCTATAAACAAATTAAAATTGGAAACTGCCACAGCTTACAAAATAGAAAACAAACATTATCGTAAGCAACAACTTTATTAAATATGGATTATTAAATATCAATTGTATAAATTTATAGATGGCGACATAGAGATATTTTAAAAAAATATCATACCATTGTATGATCTACCACACCTCATCAAAAGTGTTCGAAATAATCTTTTGAACAAAAATTTACGTTTTGATGGAAATAAAGTTTCTTCCTGGACTGTAATTACCAATGCATATTATATGGATCAGCCTCATAGTCTACTTAGGTTAATGCCAAAAATCACAGAAGAACACATTGCTAAAAATAAAATCAGAAAAATGAGAGTAAAGAATGCGGTTCAGGTGTTGAGCAGAACAATGGCAGGCTTGCTTTATTCAACATCATACCAGAATAGAAGGTGTGTAAATTTGCAAAAATTTTGAGTAATTTTGTTACTATCTTAAACAAATTCACTAACTTTATGTTTTAATAATTTTTTCTTTTAGTGTTAAATATGTAGTTTGGAGAAGTGATAACATTTCAATTCGAACAATAAAAATTTGACGTCAAAGAAGGACAGGATACTGCAGAAGCAGTTAATTTCTTTAAATCACTATTTGATTCAGTCAATGGACATACTTTGAAGCCACAGGCTCCATTAAGAGTTGTTGTGACACGAAAGTCACCACATCTTCAATTTTGGCAAAGTGCCATTAAGAAATCGGCAGAGATGAATTTCATCGATCCAATAAACAAAACGGCTTCTAGCAAAACAAAATGCTTACGCAACTGGAAAGCTACAATAGAAGGGCAAATAAAATTATGGAAGGCAATGCAGGACAGGGATTTTAAAATCTATAAGCCACGGATGGTCAACCAAAACCCTTTAGAAAACTTTTTCGGCTCAATAAGAAGTCTTGGAAGAAGAAATATTAATCCATCATGCATGCAATTCGAAACTTTTTTTAAAACACTTCTAATTAACAATTTGTCCACAAGAAAAGTAATTGGTGGGAACTGCGAAGATACATGCAATGGAAAACTATTATTTTCTCTTAAATCGCTACTCAAAGAGCCAGTAGAGGAGAATTCGAGAATTGACGAAACTATCGAAGTCAGTTGTCTAGTGCTAGAAGCACCCCCAGAAAAATCTATTTTGACAGCTGCGCAAAAGTACACTGCAGGTTGGCTAATAAAGAAAATTCAAAAAAATAAAGACATCAAAGCATGCGGGACATGTCAAAGTCTATTAACACAAGAATCAAATACTTTTAGAAGTATTATTAATGAAAGGGAATTTCAGAAACAGAAAACAGTTTTGACATATCCTACCACAAACTTTTCTGAAAGTTTTGCACAGGCTGAGAAAATATTATCACGTCAGTTAAGCAAAATTTGCTTTAAGAAAGATATTGAAGATATCTTAAAAACAAATTTATATATAGAATTAAATTTAAATTGGATTGATTGTGTCTCACTCCACTACACTGAAGGGATTATTTATTCAATATATTACAACATTTTTTATTCAAATATGGTGTAATCGCATTAATAGGACGTTTACCGGCGAAGAGAAACGCTTCTTAAATACTGTAATTTGTAAAAGAGCTTATAATAAAACTCGAAAGTATTTCATGTTTTTTATTTTTTTACGTTTATAGTTCAAATTTTACTTCTTAATTTTTCTTGGCCAAGTTTTATAAATAACCTCCCAAATTTATAATAAAAAATTCAATATTAGACTTTCTGCTATTTGATCAAATACAATGGACTTTGAAAATTTAATTACAGGGTTATAATGCCACTTTCCGACAATACC
This sequence comes from Dynastes tityus, assembly GCA_029618875.2. Classification (NCBI taxonomy): domain Eukaryota; kingdom Metazoa; phylum Arthropoda; class Insecta; order Coleoptera; family Scarabaeidae; genus Dynastes; species Dynastes tityus. The sequence continues at coordinate 230,120 of JAROYD020000019.1, forward strand.
TTCTTTAGTAGAATTAAATTTTTACATTTTAATTCACTGGAGAAATTGTTTGAAGATTCTTAAGTAATAAACAAAAATAGAATGTTGGATTCAGTTTAAATTTTCCGCCATTGAACTTTAGTTTCCTCTGGCTTCCCATTTCGAAGAGGGGATACAAATATTGGATCTAGTTTGATTAGAGAGTTGCCAATCTTATCTAAGTATAATCTTTGCAGTACACGTACAGCGCCGTTCTCTAACCGACAGCTACCGCTTTTCGCGCGTATTTCTGTGTGGTTCAGTGTAGTAAGTTTATAGCGATAAGAATAATATTAACTATATGTATTCTTAACATCCTGTGAAATATTGTTAAAAAATTTTGCTTTTATTTGAAATAATAGTAACAAGATTTATTAATTGAAAGAGCCAGAAATTTTAAAACAAAATAATTACTTTCTCAGTGGTGTGTAACAGTAGGTTTGTTCGTTTGTCGATTAGTGTAATTTGGAGTAGATCGGGTTTCTAAATTGCGCGTTCGTTTGTAAAAAAAAACAGCAATCCGATGTTCGCTTGTATGTCGGGCAGCTACCGACAGTTTTGAACTGCACAAACTTACACCTTCTCAGGAGGTGGAGTAAGTTTGTGCAGTTCAGTGTAACTATTACCTAACCCAACTTTTTACTTTTAACTTATTCATACCACATTCGTTCAAGAGGTACAAAATGGCATTCATATCGCTCGTAACGGGTGAAATAATAGAAGAAGATGATAACAACTATGTTATTCAAGGATCAGGTAAGTGTTATGATGAAAAGAAGTATATAAATATTTCACTACTATACATTTATAAATGGAAATATGTATACTATACCTGTTGGTGTAAATTTAGCAGAACTATTAAAATTGGAAAACCAAAAATATTTTTAGATAAACTGTAATAATGAAAATAAATGCACTACTGATCCTAATCAAAAAACAGAATGGGATGATTCATCAATAAAATTGTTAATAAGTGTTTACAAAAAAAAAAGACCTTGTCGACCAAAGAAAAATAAAGACTTTAAAAAGGATGTGGGAGATTATTGAGGCAGAAATGAAAACATATAATTACAACTTTACTCACAGTCAATGTGAAAATAAATGGAAAACATTAGAACGCGCATTTAAAAATAAATTGAAGAACAATGGGAAATCAGGTCGGGGAAGGCAAACTTGTGCCTATGAAAGGTATAGAGAATTTAGTAGATATAGACCATGTCAATGTGTTGGTATTGGCATATCCTTATTAATTTCCGTTGTCATCCTGCTTGCATTTTTTTGTGAAATGGATATACCTACCACTATACTGATAGTTTAAATAGAAAAGATTAAGTGACGTATACCAATACTAATGTATTAAGATGGATAGTACATATGTGTTTAAACTATTCTAAAAAAATGTTAGAGAAATAAGCGATATATTATGTAAACAGCATAATATCATTCCACCAATTGTATTAGAAGCTTCATCCGAAAAAACTAAAGCCGAGGTTATTTCAGAAAAAAATATAAAAATATTTCAAGATGATGGACAGATTTCAAAGTAAGTATAATTATAATTGTCTTTAAATTAAATAAAACAAGTATTTTGTAATCATTAGTGAACCTGAACAAGCAATGTTGGATATTCATCCAGTATACGATGAACAAGTTGACCCTCTCTCCATTACCTCCCAAAGTCAAGGAAGTAATGATTCAAATAATACTGAATCAAGTAAATTAAAAGAGAAAAATGAAGAAATTAAATTAAAATTAAAAGAGGACATGGTTATTGAAATGAGAAAAAGGAACGAACTTCTTAAAAACCTACTACAGTCATTTACACCCAAGAAGTAAAATATTATTATTATATAGAGTGCTGTTTTGTTAAGATTTATATATATTTTGGTACAAATATAGAAATAAAATTTTATTTATTATATAACCACAGTTAGTTATATTCCTTATGCAAATTTATAGATTATTTTCTAGTATAAATATAAAGAAAACAAGATAAATATTTATAAATTATCTTTTAATTGTTTCTATTAATATATAATTCATTGCACACTCCATCTCTTACATCTAATGCGTTTCTTTGAGGAATTCCCAGAAATTCAATATCAGGAACATTATCTTCTACGTTGACTGCTTCATTTTCAAAGATGGATAAATCCTCTTGATTGGCCAAGTTATGTAATACACAACATGCTCTAATGAAATGACAAATACGTGTATGTCCTTTCAATTTAACATGGTACAATTGTCGAAAACGTTGTTTTAATACACCGAAAGCATGTTCTATAGAGACTCGACAAGAACTTCATTTTCTATTGAAATACTTTTGAGAACGCGTCAAATGCCCATTGTCTCTGTAAGGAGTTAGAAGTTGTGGCAACAGCGGGTACGCACTGTCCCCTAAAATATAGGTATCTACAACTCATTTACATTAACAATTAATCTAGAAAATAATTACATCTAACCATTTGCTAAAGTTTCTATTTTATTCCGCAGAGAAGAACTTTGGAAAACTCTTGCATCATGTACAGAGCCAGGGTATCCTATACATATATCTATGAATTTTAAGCTGTGGTTGCATGTACCTTGTACATGTATGGAATAATAGTCTTTCCTATTAAAATAATCAGTATGCCGTTCAATGGGCTTGTCAATTTTAACGTGACTTCCGTCAACTGCACCTAAATTTACCGATTATTAAAATGAATGAAAATAATTAGTTCCTACCTATGATGTTTGGAAAATGTTTATTTCCATCATAAAATGATTTTGTGTTTTGTTGATCATTTTCCATGGGCCATTGAATAACATCCTTTGCTATAAAACTTAGAAATTGAGATATTCTTGTTATAATTATTGATAAGTCAAACCGATCCGCCACATCTCTAAATGATGCAGTTTGGTGTCCAGCGAACCATAGAAACACTGTAATGTGTTTCTCAGCACTAATATTAAATCTTGAATTACCTAGTTAAAAAGAGATCAGTTTACATACATTCTTCTTTTATTCCAACTACCTACTTCTCATTGTTAAAGATTTATAAGTATCTGACTCTGTGAATTTTAAAGCTACTTGTTTCAGTAACTCTCGGCTCACTCTGAAATGCCTTATAAATTCTTCTTCTGTGTACAGTGGCACGACCTATTCAAATCCAATAGTTATTTTGCTTTCTGTTTAACGCACAAATTACCTCTTCATAATAATTTTTGACGGTTACTCTTTTTCTTTTATTGAAATGAACAACTTTGAGGGCAACTTCTGCATCTTCATCGCTGGATGATGAGCTCGAAATTAATAGGGTTTCATCATCCTCGTTAATGAATAGTAAACATTTTTTAACATCATCTTGACTGTCACCACACTCCATTTTTTTAGGTTATGTATACTACACAGAGGCCAATTTGTACTGTTCGTTTGTACCCATTTAGAGTAGTTCTGAGCAATCAAAACGATCACGTGATCATAATCCTATTACACTCTAGAACTAATCCGAGCAAGACAAACGAACAAACCTAGTGAGTAGTTAGTTGCAATTATGAATTTTGAATTCTTCATTTTTTTACCTAAGAGCATTTTGAATTTGAGAGGTAGGTCATTTACCAATGTTTATATTTTATAATTTTGATTATTTGAGCACGTTACATTATAAATTTTAATATATTTTAGAGAAAATGAATTATCATCACGCTTCGGGTTCTGAAAAAAGAAAGCGTAAGAAGAAATTGGAGGAAGAGCAAATAAACAGAGAAACGCTCTGCTAAATTATGTTGTTCATAAAAGTAGACTATCAATGTAGATGTTGAGCCTGAAGAAACGATTAACGAAAAGGACGGTCAATATCCTGGAAACAGTGAAAATCAAGAACTACAAGTAGAAAAGACAGAAAACAATGAAAATGCATTTGAAGTAGTAGAAATGAAAACTGTAGAAGACAAAGACATACCAGAGGTTGAGACGAAAAACGAAAATGCAATTAATGAATTAGAAATACAAAATACAGAAGATGAACCTAATACCGTTAATGATGTTTTAATTTTTTACATTTTGGACATTTCATTATGGCCTTTAAATTTAACAACAGACTTGCAACGTTATTTGCTTAAAAATAAACCATCGTCAAATATTTCTCTTGAACATACCGCTAAAAAAGTAGTGACAGAAAATTGGAAAATCTGTAAGAAAAATATTTTTACTCGTACCAGGGCAAACGGAGAAAAAATTGAGCGAGAATGGTTGGTGTATAGCCCAAGAAGTAACGCAATTTACTGCTATGTTTGCAAGATATATGCGACCAGAAGAACCGCTTTTACAGAAGGTTTCTCGGACTGAAAAAATGCAAATGTAAAAGTAAAAGAACATGAAAATTCTAATGATCATAGGCATTCTATTAAAATTTTGATAGCAAGAAATTCAGTTGGGGGACATGTAAATACTATAATTGAGAAAGAGTATTTAGAAGAAGAAAATACTGGAGAAAAGTACTGCTGCAGGTAGTAGCAACAATAAAATTTCTAGCTAAAAATTTTCTTGCATTTCGTGGCTCTAATGAACGCTTTTCTGAATGTCATAGCAGGAATTACATTGGAGATTTAGAATATTTAGCAGAATTTGATGAGTTTTTAGCATCGCATATAAAACAATATGGATCAACTGGAACAGGCAACGTGAGTTATCTTTCTTCAACTATTTGTGATAAATTTATTCAAATATTGAACAAGAAAGTGCTAGAAACATTTGTATCAGAAGTTAAAGCTGCCAAATATTTTTTCATAATAGTTGACTCTACTCCTGGTATAGCATATGTAGACCAATTAACACATGTAGACCAATTAACTTTAATATTGCGCTATTTATCATCGAGGACGTATCAATTAATACCGCATTGCTAAAAAAATGGTACAGTGGCGACATTGATACTGAAGAATTGGACGAGGAATTGTTGCAATTTAAATTAATTTGCAAAAGCCAAAATTTAACGTTGCCATCTGATATGCTGCAATTTATAAAGAATATAAAAATAGTATCAACATTTCCAAATATAGAAATATTATTGCGAATATATTTAACTTTGCCTATATCAAATGCATCCGGTGAAAGGTTATTCTCAGTATTAAAGCGTGTAAAAAATTATTTACGAAATTCATTGAGTCAATCAAAATTAAATTCTTTAGCTGTTTTATACATCGAACAAAATGCTTTGGATAATATTAATTATGATGAAATAATTGATAATTTTGCTGAATTGAAGACTAGAAAACAGAAGACATTATCGAACGCTTGTAACAAATCCATATTTGTCAATATTTTTTAAATTATAAAATAAAATATAAGTATGAGAACCAACAAACAGTGGTCTGGCAGTACTTAACTCTACTCCTGAAGTGTGGTTAACCACATTGTAGTGTGAATGTCAAGAAACAACCTGTCAATTATTCAGCACAAGCGCTTCTTGTCACTACAACGTAAAGCCTATGGTTAAGCCGAGAAATATCTACCGCTTAAAATATTGCGAGTTAAGGCAAACAACTTAACAACTTAAGCGTCGCTTAACTTTTAAGCGTAACCGGTGCAAAGGGGCCTTAATATTTTAAGGTAACATTGTTATTGTATAACAACCTTTGTTAAGACATTTAATACAATAAATTTCAATTTTTTTAAATTTATAAACAAACTGTTCAAACTTTTCTAGAAAAACTAAAATTTATTGTTGTATATTATATATTTCTTATTACCAAAATTTAAGATTTGTTTTAGTTTTTCACATTATGTATTTACTTTTGCTTTATTTATTGTTTTATATTTTTTATGTGCTCTATTTCTTGTGGGAAAGAGAGGGGGGCCGGTAAGAAGAAAATGTCTAAGGCCCCAAAGTGGGTTAATCCGGCCCTGTTCCGAATATATGCAAAGCAAACGATGTAGATATTGAAAATCAATGTAACGAATACACAGAGTCATCAACATCAGCATCACTACCTACATGTGAAGATCATGACTTTATATGGTCGAAAAAAAGACAATCCGAAAAAAATGTTGCAGCAACAACTCTATTGTTGTCATTGAGGAAAAAAAAAGAGAAATTATTTGATAATAAATGGATACTCTAAAACTGTGGCACTGGAACACTGAAACAGTTCACTAAAACCCTTACCACAACACTTATCGCACTGGACGCACGTTTCGATAGCCAAGCTATCATCATCAGCAGCAAGACTGAACTGCCAGTTCAGTCTTGCTGCTGATGATGATAGCTTGGCTATCGAAACGTGCGTCCAGTGCGAATTAAGTGTTGTGGTAAGGGTTTTAGTGAACTGGTTCAAATTATTTGATGACAAAAAAAAACAAATAAAATGAAACTGTGGCATGCAATATCCCAAATTCTTGAAACTAATCATTTTAACATCGGGGAAAATGGTGCTGAAAAATGCAGGCAAAAATTTGCAAATTTGTCCAAATCGTATCTTGCATATACTAAATATCAGAAAACTACTGGCTCCTCCAAAATCGACCCTCCTCCATTTTTCGATGAGATGCACTCATTAATAGGTAATGGGCAAAATATTTATAATTTATTGTAAAAAAACTGTTTTTTGCTTACACATATACATTTCTTATTAATTTATTTATATTCCAGGCTCAAAACATAAATCGAATCCTAAACATGTAGAAAATTCGTTTCAAATGGATGTCCCCGATGAGAAAGTCACAAATATGGACCAAAAAAAACGAGCTCATTACAAAGCCAAAAGATCCCCTTAAAAATATATCAAAAAAAAACCATCCTACATCCGATCAGATATTACATGAACTTGCAGAAGACAATTGCGACAAAGGCAGTTTTCTTTATTTGAGCAGCACTTAAATAAAACAGAAAAACAAAGGGACAAGTTCCTAAGAATTTTGGAAAATGCATTTTTAGGAAAAAGGAAAGACGGAAGACTGAAGATTCTGAGTGAATTTATTTCCTTTTTTTATGTTGAAGAAATATATATGAAATAATTAAAAAAAAAAACAGAAACTTTTGTAATGAAGTTGTGTGCATTATTTTGAATCTGAATTAATAAACTTTTGCTCTTGTATATATTTTTATTTATGCTCTATTTACAAATAGTTCTCTAGTTATGCGATCTCTTTTTAATTTTGCTTCTTCATTTATAACCGGTTGCAATGGTGGATTAGGAAAATCTTGGCCAAGGAAGATCCGAGAAATCCGCAAAAATTATACAGAACAAGTGGCTATTTCTATGCTTTTACATATGTTGTAAGTATTGATAAACTGTATCCTCCAGCTCCCTTTCAGTAAACCGAAAGTGTGTTCCATGATAACCCTGTCAGAACTTAAACAATAATTATGATGTCTCTGTTCTCTTGTGAGGGTACCCTTATAAGGTGTCATGAGCCACGTGTGTAATGCAAACGCGCTATCACCAATAAGATGAAGCCTGTCATCCATAAAGATGTGGTTGCATCCATATCGTTCTATATCCCGGTATAAAATAGAATTTTCTAAATCCTGCAAAAGATAATAAGAAATAAAAGCAACAAAAATTTGGAATTCTTTACATATCTCTACCTACAAAATTTTACACTCGGAAGAGGTATTATAGATAAAAAGCTAATAATGATTATTTATAGATAAGTACATGTTGCATTTAATTTTTCTTTACGTTTATTGCAAGTAGGTGCAATAGAAGGTTTGAGTATAGAGTGCACCTATAAATGGTAACATGGTTTCTGCAACGAGCATATCTTATTTGTTGTCATGTTTATGATTCTCTTTTAATCCTCAGTCGGACGCGAATCATCTGACAGATTCTTCACCAGACGTTTTTGAATATTGTTGTTTGATATTTTCGTATTTTTCTCAGTAATTTATTTTTGCAGGGTAATTAATGTTTCAGGTATTTGAAACACTGCATGTAAGTAATAGTTTTGTATTTTCTGTCAGATCAGTAGAGTGTTTCAGCCGATTTTGGGGCCTCCTCATTGACCTTGACCATGCATATGCATTGGTCAAGGTCAATGGGGAGGTTCCAGAATCGACTGAAACCGGCCAAGGTCAAGGTCAACGTTGAGATGGGGTCAAGTTTGGGGTCAAGGTCAATGTCGGGGTCAAGTTTGGGGTCAAGGTCAATGTCGGGGTCAAGGCTAATGGGGTTAAGGTCAAGGTCAGTGTCGAGGTCAAGGTCAATTTGAGGTCAAGGTTAATGTTATCGGGTCAGAACCAAGTGAGGACATTCTCGAGGTAAAGGTCAGACTGATTAATGGAGGGGGTTTCAACTGGTATATTATAACAAAGAACGTATTGTTGATATCAGAAGTTTGAGAACTTAGAAGATATTGAGAATGAAGAAGATATTAAAAATGGGTGTTATATTAAGAAAAAGGAATAGGCGCGAATTATTCTTTAGTTATTTTGAAATGGTTGATGCTGAGCTTAATGAAATTCCTCCAATATTTGTTGATACTGATATGGAGCAGGAAGAAGATTAATCTCTCATGGGGGATAGTATCAGTGATGAAGATATGGAGGATAGTATCAGTGACGAGGAATTTATTGAAGAGGGAGAAGAATTTTTTATGGAGGACGGTGGTGAGGAAGATTTTTTTATGGAGGACGGTAGTGAGGAAGATTTTTTTATGGATGACGGTAGTGAGGAAGAAATTCCGGAAGAGGAAGAAGATGTGGATTTTGATGCTGATACGTTAATATTAGCTCAAAATATACTAGATAATATTAATGATTTTGATGAATTTTAATTTAAATTATGTAATTATGTATGGCGCTACATGTATAAAAATAAAATTTATTGATTATAATTTTGTGTTGTTAATATTAATGTCAATGTTAGAATTTACAATTCGCATAATAAACATTGCGAACAGGTTAGAATTTTATAATTACCTAGTGCAATCGTTTGTGTGACTCAGTATTCCACTGCTTTGCGTCTAACCTCACTAAGTTATTATAGTCTTTATGTGTATGTAGTGGGCTAAGGAGACATTGAAATGTTGTATACTTCAACGAAAACTCCGAGATGTCGTTCGCCTTGAAACCAGTTAAAGACCTTCAACGAAAGGTTTGAGATGTCTACTTCGGTTAAACCCGTGAGACGTCGTCCGCCTTGAAACAGTTCAAGAGGGGATAGGAGGTTTAAAATGAGGTGTCCCTAATACGCTAATGACAATCTCATCTATTCTTGTTGGTAGTAAGTCAAAATGTTCGAGTGTGAATATTGTTGTAAGCAATTTACTTGTAGAGACAATAAAAATCGGCATATCTTAACTTCTTGTCGAGGGAAAAGAATAAAGATCGATGATAATACGGATTTGGTGAAGTGTGAAGTGTGTGATGTACATGTGGGAAGGAATTGTTACACTGCACATATCCGAAGTACTAATCACCGAAGTAAAGCATTTGTAGTGATTGATTTGGGGAAAGGGTAGTAAGTTATCAAGTATCTGATTCGTCTCGTATGTATGTCTATGTAGAAGAATTCGCAAAAAATATTAGAGAAAAAGTGATAACACTGATGGATAGTATTTTATATGTACATAATGCGTTGAAAATTAACTTGGAACTATATGGTTTATACTATTTATTAACCAAGGAAAATGTTGAAATAAAATCCTTTAATACTCGAATGTATGAAGATTATATGGATGAAATTACAAGCAAGATGAGTGAATTTCAAGAACGTGATTCAGGTGAATTTAAATTATTATCAGTATGTTATTATATTATTTACGTCTTTTTTACTGGTTTTAGGATGGACCCTCAATAATATTTTTGTTAAGATAAACGCTATTTCTGTTAATAAAACTCCTTGTTCTAATAACAACTTTAATAGACAACGACAAAACAATTGTAAGTATACAGCACACGAGAAGAGGAAAAGATGGAAGAGAAAATTGTCCGAAAGGAACAGGTATATATATATATTGTGCCGCCGGCATTGCAGTTTCCACCCTACTAATGCCAGCGCCATCTCATGTCTATATGCACCAGATAGAGCACAAAAGTAATATATACAACATATATTTAACACACTCCTTACTTTTATGCTCTGTACAACCAAGTATACAAAGACAAAAACATTTCTTTTACATGATTCATATATAAACTACAATACAACGTTTTAATTCCTATTCTAAATTTAACCTCGTTCTTAATTTTGTAAATTGCAATTTGCCTAGAGCCTTAGTTAGAATATCTGCTAGGTTTTCCGTGACACTATTTTGTTTACCTTTATGACGTTTTTCGTCTGGTGTTCTGTCTAATGGTATTGAACTTCAATATGTTTTGAATTTTTAGTGTAATTACCATTTTTGGCTATAGAAGAGCACCCGAATTATCTTCAAAAATTTTGGGACTGGTTGAGTCAAATTAATATCGAAGGTTTTTAAAATTGCTCTTTAATATTATTTCGTGGTTGCTTCTGACAAAGCAACATACTCCCAGCAGTTGAAGACTTTGTAATTGAATTCTGTTTACGCGATTTCCAAAAATTGGGCCATGCAACCTTATCCCTATCCACTTGTTGATTTTGCATTAATGTCGCCCGCCCAGTCCGAGTCTACAAAACAATCTAACACATCGCAATTTCGTTGTTATTATAAATTAAATTTATGTCTCTACTAAGATATAAATACTTCAATACTCTTAAAGCATATTTAAAGTGAGTTTCTTCATAACTATTTTGGAACCTGCTTAAATAATTTACGCTGTATGCAATATCGGGTCTGGTAGCTGAACTTATGTATAATAGGGCAACCTATAATGCTTCTATATTTTATACTATTGTTTGGGGTTTCCCCTTTCTGTAGTTTTAAATTCACCTCCATGGGTGTTGAGTATAACTTTGCATTGATAATATCATACCTGTCTGCTAAAGACTCTATATATGTTCTTTTGATTTAATAGCATGGTATTGTCTGACTTTTCTTATATTCAATTTTCCCAAAACCAACATAATTTTTTATTTTTCCTAGGTCTTTCATTTGAAACCGCAATGACAATTTTTGTTTTACGTCATCAACCTTTGTCTTATCACTACTAAAATTAAGAGATCATCAACAAACAATAATACATATATAGACTTACCCCTATCTTTTCTATAATATAAACAATAATTTATAATCGTTTTAGAAAATCCTAGGTCGCTCACAAAATTATGGAAACACCCCGTACCATAACCGCGGACTTTCTTTTTTAAACCGTATAAGGATTTATACAATTTGTAAACTTTACTAGACCCATCAGAGAAACCTTCAGGTTGCTTAACATACGTTTCACTTCTTATCTTACGTTCAAAAATGCCGTCCTACATCCATCTGGTCTATATAGAAATTGTTTTGACAGCAAAAGGATAGCAGAATTTTCAGCGTTTGGGATTTGAAAACGAGAATACGTATTGTCTATTTCTCCGCGTTGTTGAAACCCTTTCGCTACTAATCGGGCTTTGTATTTTCCATCATTTTCCTTGTATAGATCCATTTACGTCAATCGCTGTTTTTTATCTTCGGGCTTTATCTACTAGTTTCCAAGTCTTGTTCTTGGTGATGTTTTCGTACTCCCATTCATTGCTTCTTTCCAATTCTCAGCTTCTGAACCTTCCCTTGCTTCCTTCGTAAGTTTGGGACCATGGCATTGCAAAAGTTGACATAAATTGCTTCGCACATACTGATCATCCTGGGTCGACTTTTTGGGTCTTGTTGATCTTCTCAGATTTGAAGTGTTCTCATCTGAGTCAGCGGTGTCACTCCTTTCATCTTCGGACTTTTGGGGTCGTATCCTTTTCTTTTCTGTTTCTCCCTTAGTTTGATCCCTTTGCCTCCTGTGAATTTGATATGGTCGGCATGTTCCACTTGTGTCTTCTTTAGACGCTTCAAAGCCGATTAAAGTTGTGTCTTTGTCGATTATATCTATATGTCTAGCTATAATTACCTTGGGAAATTTACGAGCACTCTGTATCCACATCAGAGTAACCAACTAGATTCCCAAAATTTCCGCCTTTTTTCTCCATTTTGAACTTCTTGAATTATCCGGAATTCTCACATAAACTTTACTCCCAAAATGCGTAAGTATTTCGCATCGGGCCTTTTTTTAAAGAATATTTCATACGGCGTTTTTCTAATAACTGTATTGGCTAACAGCCTATTCTTTAAGTACGCAGAAGTTTTGACAGCTTCCGGCCAGAATTTTTGTGTATTTGTGCTTCAGCTAAAAAACACCTGGCCATATCCATGATGGTCCTATTCGTCTTTCGGCTGTACCGTTCAATTCATGTACAAAGCGGGGCAAGGATTCAATTGAATGCCCTTTTTGCGAACAAATGCAAGAATTTTTGATTTATGTATTCAGTTCCATTATCACATCTTAATTTTTTAATCGTTCGTCCCGAGATATTTTCTATTTCGTTAACAAATTCTACAAAGCACTCATACACTTTGATCTTTACTTTTTACAAAATTTTGATCAATTTACTGTAATCATCGGTAAAAAGTAAGAAAATATTTTTCACCGTTGTTTCCAACCGTATTGTGAGGACCGTTTAAATCAGTATGTCTATCTCTTTAAAAACTCAGTTGCTTTCGTTCTATTATTTTCAAAAGGCACACTATTCATTTTATTTTCTAGGCAAATTGCACATTTCATAAATTGATTTCCTAGTTCTAAAGGCAGATTATCGACAAGATTTTTCTACACAATTTATTCAAAGAACTAAAGTTAAATTCTAATGTTTGTGCCATTTTTCTTTAAGAGTCATTTTATTGTCGCTTTTATCTTGTTTTAGAGCATTGGCATTCAATTCACTGTTAGTTCTTTTAATAAAACTTTTCATAACATATAAATCATTCGAATTCCCCTGCAACGCTTTCTAAATTCTTTGAACTGTTATAGATTTTACAGCATTTAGCTTCAGATACAATTCCCTTTTTTTCTAGTTATTTTACTGTAACCAAAAGATTAGCCTTCATATTCTTTACATAATATACATTTTTTATAGTGATTTCTGACGTTTTGTTAAAAATCCGAAAGCTTGCTACAATAGTGCCCCCCTTGTTGCCTGGGAAACGTACGACCCTTCCAAGCTTTACCTCTGTTGGTTTTTTTTAAAGGTTACAAATTCATTAAAATATAGATCAGTATTGACGATATGGTCTGTGCACCCGCTATCAAGCAACCAAGTTATGTTACCTTCGTACTGTTCAGTCCCCTATGAATTGTTAACGTCAACCATGAACACACTACTGCTCCTGCTTCCATTACTCTGCCCGCCTCCTCTGCCTCGGAAGCATCACGATGGTTTGACCCACGGCGAGCTTGATTTACTCTGAAATTGCCTCTTCCTCGTCCTCGTTGTTGATACGAGTTTGGACCTCCTTGATTAGGTGTGTTGACACGGCAGTTCCTCTGTATGTGTCCCATTTCTCCGCACTATAGCATTTCACTGCAGCCATTTGATTGAGTCCCCTCTGGTATGAGCTGTTTGCTGTTAGGAACACGTTGGACCTTGATGCTGCTCCATTCCCAATTAAATTGTTGGTGGGATCCAATGCCTTCATCCTGATTTTTGTTTAAGGTATCGCACGTCTTCTTTTGCTGGTAATACATCAATTAAATCACCAATATAATTATAGGACACCGTAACGCTCTCAGCATGTAATTGAGTTTTCTTTCTTCTTTAATCGTAGCTCCTGCAGCTTAAATTATTAAATCCCTTTTAAACATGGCGAAAAAGGCATCCACACTGGAAAAATTCTCCAACCTAATAGTTTCAATTTCATTTCGATGCAGAATTGCAGAGCTGTTGACTGGGTATCGTACATTTCATCAAATTTCTGCATGATTTCCAGCGGCGTCTCTAATTCGCTCACAAACTCAAACTGCGTATTCGTGATCGCACTGTATATATAATTATGCGCTTTTACCTCCCATGGTTTTCCATTCCTCTTCTTTATCCTTTTCGGTCTTCGTTCTGACGACTACTTCCTTTTCACTTCTTGTACTCGAGGAATTTATATATACGCTTCTTCCAATGTTTGTAGTCGGAACCATCGAATATAGGGGTTATAATCCTCACATTTCACTTTCGACTGCATTTTATATTTTTCTTCACACGCACGTGGTTGACAAATTGAACGAATTTATTGACGAATAAACTGACTAACTCCTCGTTCACTTATTGATACTCACAAAAAAAACGAGCTCGAACTACGCTCTGCTACCATGTTAAGATAAACGCTATTTCTGTTAATAAAACTCCTTGTTCTAATAACAACTTTAATAGACAACGACAAAACAATTGTAAGTATACAGCACACGAGAAGAGGAAAAAGATGGAAGAGAGTTGTCCGAAAGGAACAGGTATATATATATATTGTGCCGCCGGCATTGCAGTTTCCCACTCCTACTAATGCCAGCGCCATCTCATGTCTATATGCACCAGATAGAGCACAAAAGTAATATATACAACATATATTTAACAATTTTATAACTGGAAGTAAATATGAACAAATACAATCCAACGAGAGGTTCCAGTTATGTAGATTTACCGCCAACAATAAAGAAAAAGAAAGCTGTAATAAATGTTCAAAATTCTGATAACGCATGTTTTGCCTGGGCTATTACTTCAGCTTTAAGGGAGCCAGTTGGACTTCCACAAAGAGTTTCTTCCTGTCCACATTGATACTGTGACCGATTTTACAGATTTAACTTTCCCCGTTAACTTAAAAGATATCACTAAATTTGAAGAAAAAAATAATATGTCTCTTAATGGATATGGTATAGAAGAATATTTTAATGGTATTGCGAGAGTGCATGATGTAGTGGGACCGTTACATTTCACGAAGCGAAGAACAATAAATCATATTAATTTATTACTTATTAGTGCGAAAGATGGGAATCTTCACTACTGTTGGATTAAGAATTTGTCCCGATTGGTTTCATCACGAAAGTCGCACGCTGGGCATCAGAAATATATTTGTGAAGGTTGTTTAACTTTTTTCACATGTGAAGAGAAATTGCGCAGACATGAAAATGAAGATTGCAAGCAGGTTAAGCCAGTATTTTCTTGTTCAACTTTGAAAATGAATAAGTATGGTGAGCAATTGCCCGAGAATATAAAATTTGAAAAACAGTTAAGAATTCCTTTTGTTATATACGCTGATTTCGAGACTTTATTAAAACCTATACATATGTCAGAACCAGACCCTGCAAAACCTTTTTCTGTTAAATGTTTCGAACATGAACCATATTCCTTGGCGTATTATATAAAATATAGTTTTAATGAAAATTTAAGTAAGCTGAGTACATACCGCGAAAGAAATGCAGCTACATGTTTCGTCAACCAGTTAGAGATGGATGTAAAATTTTTGTATACAAATTATTTAAGTAAAGTGGTAGAAATGCGACCTTTAAATGATGAAAAGCAAAGAAACTATGAAGAGGCAAACGTGCGTGATATTTGCGAAAAAGAAATAGCATCAGTTGTAGAGAAAGTATGTGACCATGATCATTTGAGTGGTTTATACCGAGGTGCAGCACATATGATAGGTAATATAAATTACAAAGAACCTCTATATATACCAATTATATTTCATAATTTATCGAATTATGATGCACACTTGTTTGTAAAATCACTCGCATTGGAAAAAGAAGTAGATGTCATTCCGCAAAATAAAGAAAAATACGTGTCGTTTTCTAAGAAAGTGCATGTAGGTGATACAATCGATTTCAACGGTAAGAAAAGGAAAGTATCCTATAAGTTAAGATTCTTAGATTCATTTCGATTTATGAGTTCCTCTTTGGAGAAACTTTCATCTTATTTGGATGATGAACAGTGTAAAGAAGTTGCAAGATATTTCGATGGGGAAAAATTTGAATTAACACGACAGAAAGGTATATTTCCATATAACTACGTTAGTTCTCATGAGCGCCTCTCCCTACCATGATTGCCCGATAAAAACGATTTCTATGATATTCTTTCGGATAGCGACGTATGTGATGATTATAATCGGGCTGAAAGGATTTGGAATTTATTTGGATGTAAATCACTAGGAGATTATAGTGATATATATGTACAATCGGATGTGCTATTACTTGCAGATGTTTTCGAAAATTTTCGAAATATTTCTATGGATAATTACAAACTAAAACCAGCACATTACTTTACTTCACCGGGATTAAGCTGGGATGCCATGTTACGCATGACAGATATTAATTTGGAATTACTAACTGATGTGGATATGTTTCATTATTTTTTTTAGGGGGGGGTATACGGGGTGGCGTGAGCATGTGTTGTAAAAGAAAGGAGATTGCCAACAACGAATTCTTGCCAGGATTTAACTCTGCTACTTAGATGCGACGAACCTGTATGGTTACGCAATGACGTTCCACCTACCACAAGGTGAATTTAAATGGTTGACAAAGGAGGAACTTACGAGAATGGACGTACAAGCCTTAGACGATGATGGGGATATAGGATATGTTTTCGAAGTAGACTTAGAATACCCCACGAATCTTCACGACCAGCACAACGATTTCCCCTTTTGTCCCGAACATGTTATTCCACCAAATTCTAAATATAGCAAATTGATTCCTAACCTCCGCGATAAATCAAATTATGTTATTCATTATTTAACTTTGAAACAATGTTTGAATAATGGTTTGAAATTATGTGGGATTAGGCGTGGTCTTAGATTTAAGCAGAGTAAGTGGTTAAAGAAGTACATCGACTTCAACACAATCAAAAGAAATGAATCTACCAACGAATTCTTCAAACAGTTTTATAAATTAATGGTAAATAGTATATTTGGAAAAACAATAGAGAATGTTGAAAATCGAGTTAATATAAAATTAGTATCGCATTGGGAAACTATTCATAAAAGACTCGGGGCAGAGGCTTACATTGCAAAACCAAATTTTAAATCTTGCAAGGTATTTTGCGCCATCGAATTAGCACAAGTACGTGTATAGTATGTAAAGCCTGTTTACGTAGGTTTTACTATTCTTGAGCTAGCTAAGAGGGCGATGTATGATTTCTTCTGTAGCTTTTTGAAGCCGTTATATGATACAGAGGTTTCGCTGCTATATACGGATACAGATTCGTTAATTATATGCGTGAAGAATTATAACGTTTATAATGATATAAAAAATACTTTAAACCGGTTTGACACCTCGAACTTCGCGGAACAAAACATACATACAATACCTCGCAGTCTACCTAGACTAGGAAGCATGAAGGATGAATACGCTGGTGGAATTATTGAATGTTTCTATGGTACGGGTGCTAAAGCTTACTGCGAGGAATTGCTCACAAAAATAGTTAAAACGGCAAAAGGAGTTAAGAAATATGTTATTGATAAGAAATTATGTGTTTCTGATTACAAAAATGTAGTGGAAGATGATGGAACTATTATAAGAAGAATGTATTTGTTCAGGTCTGACTTGCATACGATGTATACGGAATTACGGAATAAAGTTGCTCTTTCTCCTAAAGATGAAAAGCGTTATATCCTCCCTGATAAAAGTAATACCTTAGCTTGGGGTCATCACAAAATAGAAGAGATAACGCAGGAAGAAAACTTACAAAAATTAATTTTAGATATAGCTAACCTTGAAAATTTGCCTCCAGATCAAAAATTTAACAAGTAATACTAGCACTATTTTTTTAATATTAATTTTTGGTTAATACTTATACTTATTCAATTGTTATTTATAATGTAGTAATTGTATACATGGTATATTTGTTAAATAAAAATTATCATAATTGATGTATTTTTTAATTAAGTCAATTGTTTAATACTTATATTTATTTAAGTGTTATTTATAATGTAGTAATTGTATGCAATGTACATAATATATTTGTTAAATAAAAATTATCATAATTGATGTCTTCTTTTTTAATTAAGTCAATACATTATCTTTAGATATCCAGGAATTATGCGAATAAGGCATACCGGGCCACTTAACAAAAACTTTATCCTTCTTTCGACGTATGATTTTCTCGACTAGATAAACATCGAGATGTTTAACTTTCATCAATCTTGCAATAAGTATGTTCTGGGATAGGTATTTTGAATTTTTCGCACAGTGAATATTTCGTTTGTCCAGTTTGGTGTATACATTTTCGAAAATACATGCCTGTATTTACTTATACGAACGGAGTCTCCAATTTTAAATTTAGAAATTCTTGGATCAGCAACCTTAATATTACTATAAACCTCTTTCAAAATGTGTTTAGCATTTTTTTGATTAACTGCGACAGGCTTGTATCCTGTTGTGCTGTGCACGGTATTATTGTAGTTGTCAACAAGCTTGTGCAAAATATCAACCCAACGGTAATTACCGTTAAAACTAAATTCCTTCCACATCTTATTTTTAAGCGTTCTATTAAAACGTTCTACAATGGAACTTTTTAAATTGGAATAGGCACTATAGTGATTAATATCATATCGATCCATAAGTTTCTTGAAATGCGTATTATAAAATTCTTTTCCTTGATCGCTTTGAATATTTCTCGGAACATTTTTTTTCCCCGTTGAGAGTATAGATTCCATCGCTTTCGCCACTTCATTCGATGTTTTATTTTTTATTGGAATTGCCCAAGCAAACTTGGAAAATGCGTTAATGCATACGAAAATATATTTGAAATTATTCTCCTTGGCGTAAGGTATCATTTCAACCAAATCTATTTGAAATAGGTCGCGTAAACCTTTTATTATGACTCGCCGTCAAAGAAATCTCTTACGGGCAAGTTTGTGTATTTCGCTTACCACATCCCTCTTAACTGATGACATTTCTTCCGACTACCACTTCTACATAAACTGGCTCTGTTTGTTTTGGTACAGGCTTTGGACCAATGTACTTTAATACGAATTTTGCACCCTTCTTTAATGTATGTGGTTTTGTCAGCTCGAATTGTTCACCATTAATGAGAAGCGATGTTAAGGACTTGTGGGAATACTGGACATTAACTATTTTTCCTTGGTATAGTTTATTTACATATATAATAGAATTTTTTGATTTCGATTGCATATAAGTACACACCACACTACTAATGGTACCATCACTGAATATTCGAATAATATACTTCGCAGGAATGTTTTCTGCACGCACTTCTAATACCTTTTTATTTTAGGATGTTTGAGAAAATCCGTAAGAACATCCTCATCCATCAAATGCCTTTTTATAGTACGTTTATGTATATGTCTACCTAACTTATCTATTGTCATCGTTAGCTACGATCGGCACAGATACATTAACTAATTAACAACCAAGATTCTTAAGACTCTTATAATGCAATAAACTGAACTGACTACTTAATAACTTTGGATTCCTTCAGTTCCTCAATTATCGCCAAGATCTCATTACCATGCCCAGTATGACCAGCATTTTCCGATGCAATAAGCAGTTTCAACCTATCGCACAATTCATTTGCATCGTCCCAGTATTTATATTCAATATTGCTCCTTGGTACAACCGTCTTTCTCAGAGGAACTTTATTTCGTAGCCCCAGACCCATCTTCCAAGTTCAAGTCCACCAAACTTCAGGTCTTTTCCCTTGTATAATAGGTTTAATAATTGTCGTACATTTAGCACTTTTACTGGCCGCATACTTTCTGTCTGGATTGTAATCGACTCGATAAGCATTCGTATCATTAAGGATGAATTTGTAATTCTTAGCATCCGCATATGAAAACTTTCTCGGTTTCTTTTTAACAAGAAATTCCAATAAACCCCTAGTAACTTTGTAAGTGAATTTTCCAATTATAATGTTCGGCCCATTAAATCCGACATCTGCGTTTCCTACTTTCAACGTACCATCAACCTCGCGTACACCATATTTTTCATCGAATTCATCTTTTTCATCTGTCATCAAACCTATAAGATAGGGACGTACAGTAGGACCATGGTCACGTAATGCTTCTTTTACTACGTCTGTTTCTAATAAAGTTTTATTTAGGGATTTATTTGCTATTATTTGGTTGCGTTTGCAAAAGCGATACAGCGTGAGCCACTGATTTATCCGAATTTAAACTTTCACTTGTGTCCATTTCATCTTCATCACGATCTTCTATTCTACTACCACTTTTTTCTTCATCTTTGGGAGTATCTGGTAAGAGTTTCCCTATGTATTCATCTTCTAAGAATGTCGGTTGGGTGAATGATGTTGACAATCGAGATTTCGGCTCAGACGATTCCGCCATTGATTTCACTTTAATTTCTCGCTTAGGTGTCTCTGCTTCAAATAAAATTTGTTACTTGCTGGGAGAAGAGTGAGTACCTGGACTAAACCATGACACACGTTTACTTCGTTTAGGAGTAGCACCTCGTCGTATAATTGACGTTCCTGGAATCCCATAACTTTTCTCCGGAAAAATGTCTGACCAGAATTCTTCTATTTCTGAACTGTCTTTTGGTCCGGTTTTACTTTTCGTGGTAGTATCAATAACTTCTAATTTCTTAACAATTTCCTGCAGGGGCGTAATGAATGTCGATCATTCTCTGAGACCGCGCTACATCAGTTTTCAATGTTTTAATTTTGTTTTAAAGCTTCGCGAGCTTGAATGCATACTGGGTATTAGTACTGGGGTTAATCCCACATTTCATTTGTGTCCAGAAAAGGAGGGTTAGCCGCCCTATACCTCTCCACCAGCTCCCTCCTCGGCAACCGTCGAGGAGCCGATGGTGATGGGGGTGATAGAGCTGGTGCTGGGGTTACTGGCGAGTAGGGTGGTGGTGCCCGAGTCGTCGGTCCCTCGGCCGGAGTCGTCGGTCCCTGGGCTGGCTCCGGTCCCTGGGCTAGCTCCGGTCCCTGGGCCGTCCCCGGTCTCCTCTCCGGGAACACAATCACCATCGATAATCTCTCAGCAGTTAATGTGATTTCCTTTGAAAATAATATCAGCCATAAGTATTGAAAAATATGTGAAAACATTATAACAGTTTGATGCAACGCTTACAATTTTAAGAGTCCGGAAATAATAAACTAGTATACTGTAAATGTTTCCTAAAATGGTCTCGCAAGTTAGTCCTGAGGTCAGTCCAGTCTTAAAGCTTGATCGGATGAAGAATATTCATCAATCAAGCTTCTCTGTTTATCCAATAGGTTCCTCGCCTTTTGGAGGGATCGAGATCTCTCATTTAGAGGAACATTTGTTGGAATGTTACTCTTAATGGCGCTGTTAAAAAAGTTTAGAACCATGTCGTGGCCGGCGAGGACATTATCAATGGACTCTTTCATCGAAATTAATTGCTGCACAATATTATTCAACGAGTTTCCCTCAAGGTGCGACATTAAATCGTCAGATAATTCTTTAAAGCTCGTTGTAATAATATTTCGTGAAGGATTTGACTCGGTTTGAGGAATTTGGCTAGAAGTGGTAGGTGGCTGGATTTGAGGAATTTGTGTAGAAGTGATATGTGGGTGGAATGAGGAACAAGCAAACGATAACTGATCGTGGGAAGAGTGGATTGAGATGGGACTAGATATGGGTGGGCTACGTTGACCTGCAGTAGTTACTGAATTTTGGGAAGATGGGAAAAATTGAACAGGATCGGTTGTGAAATGCTGATTGCTTTCAAGATCAAATACTGCAGGTGGTTCGGGTTGTGGAGTAGAAGACGTAGAGGGTACTGCAGATGGTGCGGATTGTGGAGTAAAAGACGTAGAGAGTACTGCAGGTAGTGCGGGTTGTGGAGTAGAAGACGTAGAGGGACCTGCTGCTTGTCCCAATAAAGCTAAAAGAATAGGACTACGCAAAGAATTAGATAAAAGAGCCGATTTAACAACAACCTGTGGTTGTGATGTTATAATCATCAAATATGATGTATCAACTGGCTGTGGACGTATTGGTGTTGTCATTACTCCACTAGAACTCTCTATCTCGTTACCTCCTAACTTTACCACCGGTCGTACGACAAATTGGTGTAGCCATTGTCCTAATATGTCGTCTGTAAAGTCTTCGTTGAGCATTCAGTTTATTTCTTTCTGCTCTACTCAATTTGTTGTACTCCCCAGCAGGTAAATATGGAGGATATATTTCGGTAGGTAAATAGGTAGAGCGTAATGGTGAAATAGTATTGATTTGTGAAAGTACTGCCGGAGATTCTACTGCAGTTGGAACAATAGAATTGAGAGAAGTTGCCGCTGATGATGCGGTTGCTACTGTTTCAACTACAGCAGGTGGTTGCAGGGTAGAGGCTCCCAATTCCGTGAACTGTAAATCCTCTTCTCGCACCTCCTGCACTATTTTCTCCATTGCTCCGTCCGTCATCCATGGTCGAATGTTGGCGAAAACATTTTCAGCATATAGTTCATCCATTTCTGGAACTGACCCGAAATTGTCTTGTTGATTGGCCTAAACAAAAGAAATAAATAACAAATTGTCCCCCAAATTATGAGAATAAAGATATTTAAAGATCAATAGATCAATAAATAAGAAAATAACGCTTCAAGACAAAAATAATTTGTTGGTATAAATTAGGTACAAATTTATATAACTTACAACAACGTATTTCAGAATATTAAAGTCACGATATTAATACAGAAGATAAAGTCTATACCGACGCATTTATAAAGATATCTAAGGGTTAATAAATAAGAAAATAACGCTTCAAGATAAAAATAATTTGTTAGTATAAAATCGTCTATACGGACTCATTTTATGATTTCACAATATTAATAAGTGAAAAATAAGTGAATTGAAGTTCAGTTACCATTTTTAGTTTAGTTGTTTAGTTGTTCAGGTTGTGCAGTTGTACTGGACTGACTTGCAGACGAAAATCTTGATATTTTATAAGACTCTTGTAATTCACCGAAAATTTATTAATTCCATAATAAAGCCTGTTAGCGTTACCCAGAAGACACCACGAGGAGGTCGGCCTTATAGTCTTCCATAGGCGTACTTCTTGTTGAAGTAGTCTTTTTTTTTGAATTTTTCTATTTTTTTTTTTTGATTTTTTATTACATCTTGTTAATTTTTTAGTACCTTAAATTTGGAGCAATACCTCTTAAGTATGATACCGTGTTTTGTGGATCGTATGAATGCACTACTGTTTTTATTCTCTTAAGTATTGCGATACGTTAAGGTCATTCATTGACTGCTCTCTCTTTAATGCATCCACATTCTGTTTTTGATCGTATTTATAAACCCCATTTCAAAATCAGTCATGATCGTTTGTGGCATTACATATGCGGGAAGCAGCTCTTTTAAAGCTTTCAACATTCTAATGTACGTGTCCTCTGATTTACTTGGTAGCAACGCGTATACTAGCGGCACAATGGTATTAAATATCACTCCATGAATGGTATATAACTGAGAGAATATAGATGGAACAGTCTTGAACGTTCTGTCGGCATACCAATGATTAGATTGCCCCAACAGTTGAAGGTTTTTCTTGGTCAAAAACACTAGAATGCGATTCACTTCTGCACCTGAATCAAACAATAAGAAATCTTCCCCTGTTGATGTCACCTAATAATTCTCTAGAAAAATTATATCTTCTCTTTTTGGAGGCAAAATTGGTCCTGCATGTTGTCTTTGACGAATATTTCTGATTGTTCGCTTCATGACGGGCACACTGGGAAGATTTGCTTTAGCTGCATCGTTAATACCACTGCATTGCTGTGATATTATATAATGAGGGGGATCCCGCGATTGCAGAGCGGCATCTCGCACATTTTTGAAAAAAAGGGCAACTTCAATTTGCGCAGCATCTCCAGCATGGTTGTGGTCCTCGGAATGTTTGAGTATTTCATCACCTGCGGTTACAATCCGAGATTTCCACTTCAGTTTCTGATATTCTATACAGCACTAGTACATCTTCCCGGCAGACGCTCTGCTTTTGAAGTATAAATACTCATTCAGCAGCAACTTTGACTTCCCCTTCTCACTTTCAACAAATTGCAACGGCATACTGTGCTTTAAGTGTTTCACTTGAAAGTTCAGTGTAAACTGTCAAGGCGCAAGAAAATACTCATTATATAGGGAATACCTAATCTTTAGGAACCAATAAGCATCCGAACTGCACCTACGGTTCTTAATAGCCCTTAATTGATTTTTCTCTTATCCGCTTTCTATTTCTTTAATCTTTCCTTAATTACCTGCTTTACATAATGACCAATAGAAATTTACAACTTGTTTGAACAACTGAATTGTTATGTAGGTGAATTGTTTTTAGGTGAACTGTTTTAGATGAATTGTTTTCGGTGAATTTACCGGATACGTAATTTAATTGACGATTTACATAATTTACTTTTAAATGGTAAACTGTTGTAGGTATGACCAGAAATTAAGTTAACCTCTGACCCTGTATCTACTTTAAAGCAAACAGTTTTCCCACTTACGTGCAAATTTTGTTTCCATTCGATTCCATCGACTTTCTTTTCTTGCCTAACACCATGGTTTTTCCTTTCTCGCCCTCCTCAGAATGTTCGTTTTGAGAATCTCCTTCTTCTATCGCCTTAACTGCTTTCTTTCTCCTTGTTTTACACATGCTTGCAAAATGATCCTTGCCGTGGCACTTCAGACAAGTTTTCCCTCCTGCAGGGCATTTACCGTTTTCATGGATAAATGCACAACTTTGACATTTACTCTTGCTGCTATGAGTTTTTGGGACATTTATTTACGATTTGGTAAATGACTTTGGTTTCTTAGCCCACATTTCATCAACAGGCACGGACGATCCTTTGATTTCCTCCACTTGTTGTTTGCTAAATTCGTTAGCTCGACATAAATCTAAAGCTCTTTGTCATTTTAAATCTGGTTCTCTAAGCAATCGTTCTTTTCTCTCTTATGCCCAAAACTAGCCTGTCTCTGATTAAATATCCAATTCGTTTCCAAAATCACAAGGTACTGCTAGTTTTTTCAGATCAGTTACGTACCGATCAACAGGCCACCTACTTCCTAAAATCTTGAGAAAAATTTGGATCTATCAAATACATTTTTTTCTCTTGATTGACAATATTCATAAAATTTGCTCAATACATCCTTAAAATTGTTCCTCGGTTCTCCTTCTCCGAAGCTAAAATGTGTTGAAGATATCAATTACGTGATCTTCCCAAACCTAATAAAGAAGAATATTGAATAAATTCAGAAAGCTGTTCTTGAATATCAATATATGGTAAATGTTTTTATTATAGGAAGGAATTCCTCTTATTAACCCGGCAGCGAACGGGTACGGTCTGGTCTCTCAGTCTACTTAAAAGCGAAATAACGGTATATTTTTTTTTAAAACAAATCTAGCGTTTTCAGCTTTTAGGTACTTTTCTAGCATGTATTACCATACATCTAGCAGCATCATTAAGAATGCTTGGCTTTCTTACACGAAACACTACGTGTTTAGGAAACAATTCCCTTGTGAGTTTTTACAGCGCATTCATCAGATAGAAACTTGAGTATTGCTCGGTTATATGGAATCCAACGTACGCTAAATACACCGATATGATTGAGAGAGTTAATAATAATTATTGTTTATCTTTATATATATGCATATGTATACTCGGTAGGTTTAAGTAACAATTGTACTTTCAATAAATTGTAGCTTATCCTGTAATTAGCAACATCTGCTGCTGTTGGATAATAAACTATTATTATTATTATCTATTACCATAGATAGTTGTATCCGAAGATGTTCCGTTAACAAAAAAGAAAATGGTTTGTCCTGAGGGACCCCACCCGTTCGCACATGTAACTTTAGCATGCGGGTACAAGGTTGTGTTTATTTGCGCAAAAAAGTATCCGGGTACTTCCCCGGTGACACATATTATATATTTTTGGGGCTCCCCTTGATTCCTACGGGTCCTTTGCTCGCAATTGCAGTATTTATTCTTGCACAGTAGCTTGTTGGTGTCAGCCGCTGTACGCTTTTGAAAAGTTTTTAGTCTCTGTTGAAGTGTTTCACTACGAGATTGTACACGCAAAGAATGAAAATAAACAATTTTTTTTGACTGGATTCCGGAAAACATTACCTATTATTTTTTACCTCAGTGTGAATAAATATCATTGCGTAACTCGAAATGGATCCTTACGAAAGGGAGGTAAGAAGACTACAAGCTCTGTATGATGAAGTTATCACTGAAGAGAAATTATCCGACAACTCAGAAAGTAATGATGATTCTGCGGATAAGCAGTAATTCGAACATAGTGATCATGATAGTGGAACGGAGCAAGATGTTGCAGTACCTTCTTAGGATGCAGATAATGAAAGTGCAGTACAAAACAAGAGAAGTTCTTATTATTATGTCAAGGACGGAACAAAATGGAAAAAGCAAGCAGGGTCCCTAAATCTTCGTACAAGGCAAAGAAACATTGTTAGCCATCTACTGGGTGTCAAACCAGTGGCCAAGGACGCGCGTTCTCCTTTCCAATGTTGGATGCTATTTTTTAATGACACATTAGGTATTGTTGTTGAAAACACCAATCTTTCCATAGAAAAAATAGCACCCACATATCAAGACAAAAATGATATATGATCTACAGATGTCGAGGAAATGAAATGTTTGCTTGGATTGTTATACTTAGCTGGTTCTCAGAAAGGTGGACGAAAACACCTAGAAGAATTTTTTAATAAAGGTGGACTGGGATCAGAGATGTTCCCTGCAGCGATGTCTCTAAAGAGAATGAGGCTTCTGTTACGGTGCTTACGTTTTGAGGATACCCTTACGGGGGGTGAAAGAAATAAACTCGATAAACTAGCTGCCGTTAGAAGTTTGATTGAAAATTTCAACGACAAATTGAAATGTAACTATTCAGTAGGACAGTACGCTACGTTGGATGAAATGTTGATGGGGTTTCGAGGACGTTGCTCATTTAAAGTATATTCCCAACATACCTAACAGATATAGGATAAAAGTGTTTTCCATCGCGGACGCGAAAACAATGTATACGTCCAATATTGAAATTTACGCTGGTACTCCAGATGGCCCATACAAAATTAACAACTGTACAGCAGCTGTAACTGAAAGGATGTGTCTGCATCTTTCAAGATCAAGCAAAAACATTACCATGGACAGGTGGTTCACCAGTGTTGAAGTGGTAAGAGAGCTGTTGGTCGCCCACAAGCTTACGGTAGTGGGAACAATCCGATCAAATAGTAGACAGCTACCACAAGAGTTAACGTATATTAAAAACAGGGAAGTGAAGATGACAGTACAGACGAAGCTATGAAACCAGATATAGTAACTTTCTATAACCACACTAAAGGTAATGTAGACGCGGTAGACAGAATGGCTTCCTCATATATCATTGAATCATTGAATTTATTTCTGTGTTTTCTTTCGCATTTACCTTTCTTTACACCCGGGATTTTCGCACATATTTTATTCAATAAAAGGAAAGTTTGATATTCTCTTTATATATTTACGTACCTAGGACACTTTCCCGGTAACAGTTGTCATCTGTAACACAGTGTCACACAGTCAACATCGTCTTCTTATTTCTAAAACATAACCTCACTTTTCAAGAAATGGCATGCACTAAGAATAATCAGGCTTTCTCAAGACTAGTTGAGGAGACCCGTACACGCCTCATTGGTACTAACGATAGAGACCACTCGGCAATCGAGCCGGCCGTCAAGGACCGTGGAAGGCATATTCATCAGATGAACGCAGCCTTGAAGACAGCGAGCAATGTGTGGGAGAGGCAGCATATCATCGACTGCATAACCTTCTTGCAAGAGTTCCGCACGATGATGAAATCGTTGCGAAGGGTTGTTGGTGGAGCGGGCTAAAACCCATCCAACCCAAACCGTGCCAATTACACCAGCACCCGCGTGAAATGGCAGGACATACAGTCTGCCTTCACCGGTAAAATTAGAACTGGGGTTGTCATCAATTTCCAACACAAGGACCCCCACATCTTCCCGGAGTGCCGAAATGTTTAGTCGACGCATTTAAAACGCCCTAAGGAAGAAGCCTTCTGTAGAGCGTTCGTGATAGTCAAAGTGGATGAGGAGATCTTCGAATTCAAATATTTGAAGACAAAGAATTCTCCCATCTACCGCGACACCAGCGTGGAGGAGTGGTTCGGGGAGAATGTTCGTGCCCCCATCTTAAAACGGCTGGAAGAGCTCGTGCTTATCCAGGATATATACGACGAGGACGTCCACTATGTGTGGATAAAAGATTTAAGCCGCCTCGTATCATCGCAACTAGAAAGGAGGCATGGGCACAGAATATATAACAATCAGAATTTTCGCTCTCATATGGGGGATAATCCGCGCATTTTTGTACGCATCTGCAGCCGCCATATTCTTAAACTAAATTCTACTTCACTCCGATTCCAATCGTTCGTGATGCACGTTGTTCAGGATTGTTGTCTGTTATTTAAAATCTGAGCACCTGACATTCCATAAATATTTATAAATAGTTTAGTTTGTACAGTAATTTAGTTATAGTGGACTTTTTGTATATTTTATAGCGAAGAAAGACTATAATTACATTTAATTGTATGGTTAATTAATCATTCACCATGGACAAGGTTAGAGGTGGATACGTATGTAGTACCGTAGGCTGTAAAGATAAACAATATTTGTCGCCTGAAAGTTTGGTCTCTTTTTCCCAAGGATACTGCAAGTTATCTTTTTTAATGTCATACTTCTATTTATAAAGATAACATTAAGTATTGTAAATATGTACATTTTCGTTACATAGAAATATGGTATAATCAAGTCAAAAAATTATATTTTGTAATAATAATGGTAATGTGAAAGTCAATCTGTGTAATTGTTTTTTCAGAGCAAAAGTTTGGGCAATAGCATGTGGACGTGAGGATTTATTAGTTAAATTGGATACTGTACACAGGAGTTATAGATTGTGTGGAGCACATTTTGAAGCTAAGGCCTTTCGAAATAATCTCCGTAATAGACTTCAGTCAGGTGCTGTACCAACAATATTTCCATCAATGGAAGGAACCTCATCATCGCTGGCAGATCACAACTACAGTTTTTTTTGTTCCTGAGGTTTTCATGTTAGCATCCCCCAATAAAGGTATCGAAGGTGATGCAGGTAATTTTGCAGAAGATAGTGTACGTAATTTGCATGTTTTATATCTCTTGTTTACTTGACAGATGCAACTGATATGATTTGTTTGGATGAACCGATGTGTCAAACCACTTGTGGAGCTGGTTCGGCAATTGAAACCGAATCAAGAGGGTCTGCAAACATATTCCAGAACATCTCTATTGAAGCAGGTAAATTGATTTTAAAAATACTGAAATATAATAAACAAAATGGATACTGTGGTCATACAAAACAAAGAATATAAAACAAAAAGATTCATTACCACAAAATTGAAGATACACTGTTGCACTATACTGTATATGTGTTTTGACAACCAAGTTGCTGAAGATGACAACTTGGGTTTCGAAATACGTATACAGTATAGCGCAATAGTGTATCTACAATTTTGTTGTAAGGGTTTCTTTCAAATGATTTTATATTTTTCTTTATGCTACGTCATAATTAATAATCTGATTTATAACCAATGATTCACCAATAACAGTTCTAGACAAGTTACAGAGAAAAAAATTGGAAAGATCCACTTATCTGGATTTAACTTATACTGCCACCGATACAGAAAAACCATATCTTTCGCTACCGTATATATGTCCCTTTTCTTATACGGTAGCTAATTTACTAAAACCATATTTTCCTGTTTCCTTCAGAACTTTATACCCCTACGTGATGTGTTGCTGAGCAATAAGGACAAAATAGACAACCTAAAAGAGAGTGGAGTGTACAAACTAACTTGCGATACCTGTCAATGTAATTACGTTGGCAGGACATCCAACAGTTGCTGATTGTTATATACTACATGGGCTGAGAAGTCTTTGGCCTGACACATAGATGGCGTCTGAAATTAAAAATCCATATGCGCGCCGGAGAGTACCAACTTTAGCTAGAACGCTGTCAAAATTTCATGACATTTCATTTACTCGTTCTCAAGTTATTGCTCTCGAAGTGACGCTACCTCTGTTATTTTTGTTTACCATGGAAAAAAGTGAATTTCGTGTTTTGATAAAACATTGCTTCCTGATGGGAAAAAGTAAAAGTGTTACAGAACATTTGCCCCAGCCAATTCAACCGTAAAGTATTGGTATGCTGAATTTCGTCGTGACCGTACCAACACAAATGATGCACAACGTTCAGGAAGGCCAAATGAGGCAGTTACGCCAGAAAATATCAAAAAAATTCGTGGAATTGTGCTGAATGACCGCAAAGTGAAATTGAGTGAGCTAGCAAAGACCATAGGCATCTCAAAGGAACGTGTAGGTTATATCATTCATGAATGTTTACACATGAAGAAGCTTTGCGCGTGTTGGGTGCCGCGTTTCTTAACAATTAATCAAAAAGACCAACGTGTCAAACTTTCGAAGGAGAATCTGGCACTTATTACGCGCAATAAGAAGGGTTTTTTTGTGGCGCTTCGTGACAATGGATGAAAGATGGATCCACCACTACATTCCTGATTCCAATCGGCAGTCGGCAGAGTGGTTATTGCCTGGTGAGAGTCGTCCGAAGCGCCCAAAGACGCAACAATCAGCCGGTAAAGTGTTGGCCAGTATTTTTTGGGACGCGCACAGTATAATATTTATAGACTACCTTAAACATAGTAAAACAATTAACAAACAATATTACTGTGCATTATTGGATCGATTGGACGTCGAATACAAGGCAAAACGACCGCACATGGCGAAGAAGAAAATGTTGTTTCACCACGACAACGCCCCAGCTCATTCTGCTCGCGATACGACCGATAAATTGAAGGAATTGGTTCACCACCCACCGTATTCGCCCGACCTAGCCCCACTATTTCTTGTTTCCCCGATTGAAAATGTGGCTCTGTGGCAAAAGATTTCACTCAAATGAGGAAGTAGGGTTGGAAACAGACGCCTATTTGAAGGACTTGACGTGCATCGAAATGTTAGAGGACCGCTACAATAAGTACATTACTCTAGATGGAGATTATGTCGAAGAATAAAACAGTTTTTTCATAAAAAATGTCGTTTTTCCATTGGTAGGCCAAAGACTTTTCAGCCCATGTAATAGAATGTGTAGTAGTTTTTATTTATTGATTTGGCAGTTTCCTACTATTATATTAACTGTAACTACAGTAATTTCTATAAGATTGCAACATACAGTAAGAAAACTGAGAAGAATTCATACATTTAGTCTCCCTAAAAGTGGAGGATTACAGTTATTATTTAGAATTTTGATCATGGTCTTTCTTCTTAGTTTTCTTATCTGTACCATGAGTAAGCCCTTTGTATTAGAATATATTTAATATATAGCCAAAAAAATGTTATAATATTGAAAATAACTTAAACCTCATTCTTTTATAATAATTTACTTAAGCTATGATGTACTATTCGTTGTCAAATTTGGTATCTATTAACGATATTTTTACTACGACAATGTTTCTTCGGATTCTTTCAGCGGGCCTGAAGATGAGACATTAGTCCCGAAACCGGTCGCTCATTTTCATTAACTCGAGTTATTGTGAGAAAGTGGACGTTTCTTTAATAATAACAGTTTTATTTTATACTTTCAGAAAGTGATAATACTACTGACGATGGCATTGATACTGCCTCTGAATGGGATGTTAGTGAAGAATCCTTACTCTCTCCAACCATTAACACACAAACATCTACAAAACTAACCCGTAAAGAAAAAATTAGGAGGAGAATAGAGTTTCTGCAAAATAAGTGCAACCAGCTTGCCAAGAAAAAAGAGGAGCAGGAAATGAAACTAAATTTGCAGAAAGAGGACGTTCTTAATAACATTACCCTAGACCCTAGACGACTATATGAAGTTAACAAAGTTTTGTCCATCGAAAAAATTGGCAGATTTTATGAATGTACATGTACAACAATTACAGAAGCTCCCTAAAGGAAGACGCTATAGTATGAATTTTAAAAGCGAATGCATGGCATTGTATTTCACCAATCCTAGATTATATAAAAACAAGCTAGTGAAGAAATTTGCCTTGCCTAGTCCTTCCACATTGTACAGATTTTTACAATTTAAGTATAGCTACATGCACAGAAAACAGATTTGTGGAAAACGTTGAAAGTGAAAGTAGAAAATTTTCGAGAAAAAGACAAATTTTGTTCTATATGTATAGACGAGATGAGCATAAAAGCCAACCTATTTCATAATATTGGAGCAGACAGAGTTATTAATCTTGAAGATGATGATGCTGAGAGAGTATTTATGCCTGCATTAGTAGCAACAAAATTAATGGTGCGAAGGATTTACTCAAAATGGGGTCAACCTCTATGTTTTTACGTCTACCGCTCAACTTGCCCTGGTCAAACACTGAAGGAGATATTAGTAGAAGTCATCAAAGAATTAAAACTTATTGGTTTAAGAGTTGTAATGTGTTGTAGTTGGTGATATGGGCTCCAATAATATACAACTTACGCAAACATTAGACATCAATCCCGATCACCCTTACGTTCACATAGAACAAGAAAAAATTGTATTTGTGTTTGATACCCCACACTTAGTAAAAGCCGTAAGGAATAATTTTATGAAGAATAAGTGTGTCTTTGAAGAAAAAAAAATTTTGTGGGAGCATGTCATTGCATTTTACAAACACAACAAGGAATATAGCACTAGAGCCGCTCTCTAACTTACAGATTCACATATTTATTCTAATAACTATGAAAAAATGAAAGTGAAGTATGCGACTCAGATTTTTAGTGTAACCGTTGCAGCCGATTTAAATGTATATATTAAATTAGATTCGGTGTAATCCCCGTAGGCGCCGTTACGACAGCAGAATTTAGACACAATGGATAAATGCTTTGATATATTAAATTCTGCCAGAACAAGCTCTGCAAAGCAATTCAACAGAGCATTCAAGGGCCTTGAATACCAAGCAAATTTTCTTCATAAATGCAATTCCTTGTTTGAGAATCTAAAAATTTATAATGCGAAGAGGAAAGAACAAAGTCAAATGTTTCACATGTTTCCGTGTAACAATTAATGGTCTTCTACATTTATGGGATCTTCTAAAGGAAAATACTGGCATGGAATACATCTTTACCAGAAGACTTGATGAAGACGCATTGGAAATTTTTTTCGGATCTATTGGGAAACAGAATGGCAACTGCATGAACCCTAAAGTATCAAATTTCAGAGATCATTCAAGAGGTTATTATGTATGAAGCTTTTCCATTCTCGAACAGAAAATTGTGAAGGTGATACGGATAAAATGCTGTTACAATTAGGGGGATTACAAGACAAAGAGATAGAAAATCCAATAGAAAATCCAACAAATGCGATTATTCCATAAGAAACTATAGTGGATACGGAATATCAAAGCAGTGATATATTACAAAAAAAATGTACTCGCTATATTTGTGGATACTTAATAAAAAAGTGCCTATTGGTTCATAGCTGTAGTATTTGCACTCTATATGCGAATCAGCACCAAGATTTTGATGACTCGTCCTTATTTTGTTACTTTAAAGCTTATAATAATGCTAATTTGGATACCTTCGGGAATTTAAATATGCCTAATGACAATTTTGTTTATTATATTGCAAAGTTGGAGACAATATTCCAAACTCATTTTGAAGAAGTGGTGACTAAAAGTAGAATAATAAGACACCTTCTCGAAATGTTGAAAAATAACATCTTTCCTTCACCCATGTCAACATTTCCCTGTGTTTTATTTAATCAAATTATATTTTAGAATTAAACTGTATTGTACTCTAAAATATGTAAATAGAAATTTTAAAATAACTAAAAATAGGTCAATCATTTGGAGATAATAAACTTTCTTTTTTAATTTGTTTCTTTTTATTGGAAATATAAGTGACACAAAGTACATTAAACCTTGTATGTTGTATACGCAACTGATAAAATATGTAATTAGTAGAGACGGATTTTAAGCAAAATGCCTCTTTGTTTAGATTCAAGACAAATTAAAAATAATACAAAATCTATATGTTGCTCGACAAATCAAAGCGATCTAGCTATGTTTTATTTTGCCTAGTTCCTATTTGGACTTTTAACAGCCTAAATCGTGGTTTTTCGCCTATTTTGTCCTAAAATCATATTTATTTGGTCTAAACGTTTTTTTTTTTAATTTTAAATAAATATGGTTTTTACACAGCTGCATCTTTCTTAAATGTAAATTTTAGTTTTACAGCTAAAATGCTATAAACTAATACAACGATGGGTTTTCCCGTCTATTGTGTGAGGGCAAAGTTTGGGATTGCCTGCCGTAAAATTTTATATTACTACCCTATTGAAGATATATCCTCAATTATCGGCTTATCGCTCTGGGGTTCATTTACCTGCACCCACGTTTTTATTTTACGGAACCCCTATCGGCTTGTTTACGCCCTGTAATTTAAACCATATAGGCAAATTTCTTCTCCCTGTTAACGTGATTAATGAATACACGATGCCCATTCATAGTTTATACAATGGACGTCTTGATATTGCAGTTTAGATTTTATATTTATTCTCTTAATGTTTCTTTGGAGCGTATATTTGTGTGTTCCTATAGCGAGGTGGACTATTGACGAATCAGTATATAGTGAAAGACGTACTTTGAATTTTCATTTATATCGTAGCTTGCAACGAATATTTTTCGGTAGTTTTCTGTCGGTTTGTGCTTGTTTATCTACTCAGTGTATTGTGTATTTCCATCTACAACAATGCCAAAACCCAAGGAACCCATAGCGATAAAGTTCAAAAATGGCTAAAGGCAATGGAGGCACTACTGTCTTTCAGCTGAATCCAAGCAACAGTGAAGAGTTGTTTTGTAAAGCATGCGGAAAAATGGTAAAGGACGTTTTTTTTTTTCTTTCCTACTTGCTTCAAAAATATTATTGTAGTTAACTTGCAAAAAGAAAAATCATTTAGAGCAACATGCTACTGCTCCTGGA
The DNA here is from genome assembly GCA_029618875.2 of Dynastes tityus. Taxonomy (NCBI): domain Eukaryota; kingdom Metazoa; phylum Arthropoda; class Insecta; order Coleoptera; family Scarabaeidae; genus Dynastes; species Dynastes tityus. Next base: position 265,045 of record JAROYD020000019.1, read on the forward strand.
CATCAGGCAAATCTTAGGAAACCGTTGAGAAACCAAATGTTAATAGACACCAAAAATTCAAGAGAAATCGACGTTTTTAATCGAGATTTATGCGACGCTTTTATGTCTGCAAATTTTCCCTCTGGACAGATTAAACTATTCAAAACTGCGAAATATTCTCACTAAATACTGCAACAAGAATGTGGCAAGCGTGAAAACCTTAAGAACAACATATGTAACAAAATGTTACAATGAGGTAATTAATACAATAAATAATAATTTAAGAATGTATTTTCATACTTGAGTGTCATTAAGATTTTGTTTACACCTATATTTTTATTAATTTTTTAAGACTATTAATACTATTCGCGAAGAAGTTGGTAACAACGATATTTGGATATCTATGATGAGACGACTGACTCTAAAGGTCGTATTATGGCAAAAATGATTGTGGGTAAGCTTTGTTCTGAAACACCAGGAAAACCGTATTTACTGGCTACAAAGCAACTTGAAAGAACAAATTGCAATACAATGGCAAGATTCGTGAACCAAGCTTTAGGTAAGATATATTATGCAAAAAACTTACTTTAATAATATTGTAAATTTAATGCTAGATATTTAAGTTAAAGGCAACTCTCGTATTTTAGGTATTTTGTAGCCAACAGATGAAATTAAGTACGAAAAAGTCAAGCTTTTAGTCACGGATGGTGCTTCTTATATGCTCAAATGTGGTACCAATTTGAAGATTTTTATAAAAATCTTAATCATTTAACATGTTTTGCACATGGACTCAATTTGGTGTGTGAATGTCTAAGAAATCAATATGCTAATGTTAATGGTTTAATTTCAAATACCAAAAGAGTCTTTTTAAAAGCTCCACTGCGTGTGGCAGTGTATAAAGAAAATCTGCCAGATCTCCCTTTGCCTCCCGAACCGTCTTAACACGTTGGGGAACTTGGTTAGAGGCGGTAGTTTTTTATGCTAATAATTTCGAAGCAATAAAATCAGTAAGTTTCTTTTTTTGCAAAATTTTTAAATAAGATTGTTTTTATTTAACGCTTTATGTTTTAGGTTGTAATATCGTTTGACAAGATTCAGCTAACTGTATTAAGCAAGCGCAAGAATACTTTTCCAATCAAAATGTCAAAAACGATCTTTTATACATCAAGTCGCATTATAAATTTCTCATTGATAACATCAAAAGATTAGAAACATTCGGCCTTCCTCTTAAGATTCTGTTGCAGTAATTAATAATGCCGAAGCAGCTCTCAAGAATGCCCCAGGAAAAGTTGGCAAAATAATTTTGTCAAAGTTTAAGCAGTTGAAGCTACCGCTCATACCACAGCTGACTGGTCCATATTTAAGTTTTGTCCTACAACCTCGTGTGACGTAGAACGTTCATTTTCTTCGTACAAACTGCTGTTTTCCGACCGAAGAACAAATTTTACTAACGACAACTTGGAAAAATATCTTGTGTGCTACGCAAACGCGAAATTTGGGGACATGTTACACGGGGATTAATTAATTTATTTATTATTTTAAACCAAATGAATCTACATATTTTAGTTATTAGTTAAAATGTGTATGTTTTATTTCTTTTTATGGCTGAAATGTAAAAAATACTTTAAAATATCTTTTTTTCATTTTTTTTTAAAATAAAATGAGTTTTGTGTTTACCTTTTTTTTAAGTATTTGCCTAAATCCTAAATAAAGTTTTTTCGGCAAAAAATTTTTTTAAAGGGCCCAAAAAAAGGGGGCCCTTTTTAGCTTTTTTTACGTCCTAAAATCGCGTTTCTAGTAATTAGTTAAAAAAAAGAAAATCGGGAATATTTATCAATATTTAGGCATACACATGCTATTCTAAAAAATATATTTTGAATGTGAAAATCTGCTTTTAAAAAAAACAAGTGCAAATATTATCAGAAAAAAAAAAATTACAGGGTGTATTTTCTCATATAAGATCAAATACATTAAACTAAGAACGGTATTTTATTTGTAAAATGTATGTACTTTCTAAAATTTTATCAATTACAAATGGAATTTATCTTTATATAAGTTAATGCCACCGTATCTATATTTCAAATAGTAACTTTATATTTACATATGATATTAGCCGAATACAACCATGATGTCTAAGTCAATTTTGTTTATTCCAACCTGACTCTTGTTTTTTTAATATAGGGCGAGGGCACGAAATCTGGCTTGAAAAGATCAAAAATGGACAGAGGGGCAACTTTTGATTGTTATATATTTTTATAAGAAATTTTTTTTGCGACCGCTACCCCACTACTACCATTCAGAGGGGAGTTGAAATCCCCTTTCAAGACAGTGCAGCGATGAACGATGCAAGGTTCCTGCCAACGCAGAAAAATCAGTTCAAAAAATTCGAATAAAATTTCCGTTTTTTGTTTACCCCCGAAAACGCCCCGTGCCGCGGGAGAACTGACAAACCTTCCCCCCTAGAATCGGGGACTCGTCCAAAAGCCCCATGGTGACTCCCCAAGTTATTATGGGCTTCCCGTGGTGAGGGCTTTAACGATGGTTTGCTGAAGAGCCGATGGAGCCTCTTACGCCTGCGCCTGGAATTCCGCTCAATTTCACACTGCCACATCTGCAAGCGGTCCTTTGACATTCCCGATACCAGGATTCGCGATCATGATCACCTTACTGGTAAGTATCGCGGCGCGGCACATAAGGAATGTAACATTGATTATAAGGATGCACATGTGATCCCAATTGTCTTTCACAATCTAAGTACGTACGATAGTCATTTTATTATCAAAAACCCAGCGAAAATTTTTTGAAGGTCGCGTCGATTTGCTTAATAAACAAAGGGCGCTACATCCCTTCATCAAGAATATAGACGATAACCTAATAAAATTTTGATTATTGATTCTTTGAGATTTTCGGCACCCCCCCTATAAAAACTAGCATTATCCCCGCCCATATACCAAATTTAAAATTTCAATTTCCAAATTTAAATGATTCAAAATTTCACTTATTAACCCAAGTTTTTCCCTTATGTTAGTCGATTCTTTGCAAAATTAGACGAGGCGAACTTGCCCGACAAAACAAAATTTTACAATTCAATGACGTGAACATTACCGGGGCCTATGCGGTCCCAACGACGTGTGGAATTCTTTCGGTGTTAAAATTTAGGCGAATACAGCGCCCTATATTTAAAAACAGACATTTGCTATTGGCTGACGTACTTGAGCAATTTCAGACTAGCTGCTTGAAAACTTACGGCGCATTATATTTTCCCCGGGTATACCGGGATTGTATCCCCAAATTTACCGGTATAAATCTCGGGGTGGTAACAGATATCGCATATCTTTTATAGAGGAGATATCCCAGGTGGCCTAATCAGTGCTGGAAACGTTATGCGGCCCGGATAATAAATATGAATCAAATTATCAACCAGATCGGGCCCTCAAAAAATTTTGATTTATAGACATTAACAATCAGCATGGATGGGCAAGTATGCCTTTAAGGTTTTAGAGGGGAAAAGGGCCTAAATAACTTAAATTATAATGTACCTGCAGATAATCCTGAAGCTTAAACTTTATGTGGATTTGGAGTACCCGCAAGACATTCACGATGCCCATAGCGCCCCCATTCTGTCCTGAACACCGCGACCGCCAAATTCCCGGGAAATTATTAGCTCACTGTATAAAATGTTCATTTCCTAATCTACAGCAACCCTTAGAAAACGGGGTTTAATTTTTCAAAAATTCATCGCGTCTTAAAATTTTTTCAATCACTGGCTTAAATCCTACATCGATTTAAACACAAAACCTAGAACGGGTGCTTCAAATGAGTTTGAAAAAAAAGTGTTTAAGTTGATGAACAATGCCGTATTCGGTAAAACGATGGAAAACAACCGGGAAAAATTCTATCGTGAAATTAATAACAAAATGGGAGGGGCGATACGGTGCTGTGGCATGGGTCGCGAAGCCAAATTTCAAACCAAATACCATTTTCGATGAAAACTTGGTAGCAATTGAATTGAATAAAACGGTGTTTTTAACAAGAATGGAGGTATTCTCGTTTTCTGAATTAAAAAACATTTTTATTACTCGTTTGGGAAAATCGTTTGGTGCCAAACCTGTTTAAAACCCCTTCCCTCATATATGAGGTGGAGTGGGGATTTGTTTGAATAATTTCCAACCCAAACTTGATACCCCCGATTACCCGGGGAATGTTTAAAAATGCCCCGTGAAAACCCAAAAAAGGGGTTGGGGGATGAAGGGTGAGACGCCGGTAAGGTCACGAGCGAGTTTTTTTGGGGTTTGCTCAAAGATGTCCCTATAAAGTGGATGGGGTGGACAAAGACAAAGGCGTAGAGCCATATCGTCAAACCCAAACCCCTTTGATATTTTTATGTGTTTGCGCGAGGGGTTTATGAAACAACCGTTGAACAGAAATTGTTAAAAACCCAAAAACCATCAATCTCTACAGTATTACAAACCGAAACTGCGGGGGAATACTACGGTGAGGGGAAGAAGCCAAGATTTCTGATCGCGTCCCAGTTTTTATGCA
>JAROYD020000019.1:269665-288643 GCA_029618875.2 Dynastes tityus
TTAACTCTTTTCGTCTCATATGGGGGATAACCCGGCCATTTTTGTACGCATCTGCAGCCGCCATATTCTTAAACAAATTTCCCTTTTTCCCCCGTTTCCCAATCGTTCGTGATCCCGTTGTTCAGGATTTTTTCTGTTATTTAAAATCTGAGCACCTGACATTCCATAAATATTTATAAATAGTTTAGTTTTAATAATTTAGTTATAGTGGATTTTTTGTATATTTTATGGGAAGAAAGATATAATTACATTTAATTGTATGGTTAATTAATCATTCACCATGGACAGGTTGGGTGGATACGTATTAGTCCCGTAGGCTGTAAAGATAAACAATATTTGTCCCTGAAAGTTTGGTCTTTTTTTTCCCAAGGATACTGCAAGTTATCTTTTAATGTCATATTCTATTTATAAAATAACATTAATATTGTAAATATGTACATTTTCGTTACATAGAAATATGGTATAATCAATAAAAAAAATTATATTTTGTAATAATAATGGTAATGTGAAATCAATCTGTGTAATTTTTTTTTCAGAGCAAAAGTTTGGGCAATAGCATTGGACGTGAGGATTTATTATTTTTGGATACTGTACACAGGAGTTATAGATTTTGGGAAATTTTTGAACTAAGGCCTTTCGTAATCCCCGTAATAGACTTCAGTCGGGTGTACCAACAATATTTCCATCAATGGAAGGAACCTCATCACCCTGGCAGACCCAAACCCAGTTTTTTTTTTTTTTTTCCCGATTTTTTCTTTTAATCCCCAATAAAGGTATCGAAGGTGATGCGGTAATTTTCGAAGATAGTGTAGAATTTGCATGTTTTATATCTCTTGTTTACTTGACAGATGCAACTGATATGATTTGTTTGGATGAACCGATGTGTCAAACCACTTGTGGAGCTGGTTCGGCAATTGAAACCGAATCAAGAGGGTCTGCAAACATATTCCAGAACATTTTATTGAACGGTAAATTGATTTTAAAAAAAACTGAAATATAATAAAAAAATGGATACTGTGGTCTAAAAAAAAAAATATAAAAAAAAAAAGATTCTCCCAAAATTGAAGATACACTGTTTTTTCTGTATATGTTTTTGACAACCAAATTGCTGAAAGAAAATTTGGGGTTTCGAAATCGTTTCGGGATTTTAAAAAAGTGTATCTACAATTTTGTTGTAGGGTTTTTTTTTAAATGATTTTATATTTTTTTTTATGCTACGTCATAATTAATAATCTGATTTATAAAATGATTCCCAATAACAGTTCTAGACAAGTTACAGAAAAAAATTGGAAAGATCCCTTATCTGGTTTCTTATACTGCCACCGATACAGAAAAAACCTTTTTCCTACCGTATATATGTCCCTTTTCTTATACGGTAGCTAATTTATAAAACCATATTTTCCTGTTTCCTTCAGAACTTTATACCCCCACGTGATGTGTTGCTGAGCAATAAGGACAAAATAACAACCTAAAAAAAAAGTGGGTGTACAAACTAACTTGCGATACCTGTCAATGTAATTTCGTTGGCGGACATCCAAAGTTCTGATTTTATTCTACATGGGCTGAAAATCTTTTTCCCCAACATAGATGGCGTCTGAAATTAAAAAACCTATGCGCGCCGGGGAAATACCCTTTAGCTGAAAGCTGTCAAAATTTCATGAATTTCATTTACCGTTCTCAAATTTTGCTCTCGAAGTGCGCTACCTCTGTTATTTTTGTTTACCATGGAAAAAAATGAATTTCGTGTTTTTTATAAAACATTGCTTCCCGATGGGAAAAAGTAAAAATGTTACAGAACATTTGCCCCAGCCAATTCAACCGTAAAGTATTGGTATGCTGAATTTCGTCGTGACCGTACACACAAATGATGACAACGTTCAGGAAGGCCAAATGAGGCAGTTACGCCAGAAAATATCAAAAAAATTCGTGGAATTGTGCTGAATGACCGCAAAGGGGAGTGAGTGAGCTAGCAAAGACCATAGGCATCTCAAAGGAACGTGTAGGTTATATCATTCATGAATGTTTACACATGAAGAAGCTTTGCGCGTGTTGGGTGCCCGTTTCTTAACAATTAATCAAAAAAACCAACGTGTCAAACTTTCGAAGGAGAATCTGGCACTTATTACGCGCAATAAGAAAGGGTTTTTGTGGCGCTTCGTGACAATGGATGAAAGATGGATCCACCACTACATTCCCGATTCCCAAACGGCAGTCGGCAGAGTGGTTATTGCCTGGTGAGAGTCGTCCGAAGCGCCCAAAGACGCAACAATCAGCCGGTAAAGTGTTGGCCAGTATTTTTGGGACGCGCACAGTATAATATTTATAGACTACCTTAAACATAGTAAAACAATTAACAAACAATATTACTGTGCATTATTGGATCGATTGGACGTCGAATACAAGGCAAAACGACCGCACATGGCGAAAAGAAAATGTTGTTTCACCGACAACCCCCAGCTCATTCTGCTCGCGATACGACCGATAAATTGAAGGAATTGGTTCACCACCCACCGTATTCGCCGACCTAGCCCCACTATTTCTTGTTTCCCCGATTGAAAATGTGGCTCTGTGGCAAAAGATTTCCTCAAATGAGGAAGTAGGGTTGGAAACAGACGCCTATTTGAAGGACTTGACGTGCATCGAAATGTTAGAGGACCGCTACAATAAGTACATTACTCTAGATGGAGATTATGTCGAAGAATAAAACAGTTTTCATAAAAAATGTCGTTTTTCCATTGGTAGGCCAAAGACTTTTCAGCCCATGTAATAGAATGTGTAGTAGTTTTTATTTATTGATTTGGCAGTTTCCTACTATTATATTAACTGTAACTACAGTAATTTCTATAAGATTGCAACATACAGTAAGAAAACTGAGAAGAATTCATACATTTAGTCTCCCTAAAAGTGGAGGATTACAGTTATTATTTAGAATTTTGATCATGGTCTTTCTTCTTAGTTTTCTTATCTGTACCATGAGTAAGCCCTTTGTATTAGAATATATTTAATATATAGCCAAAAAAATGTTATAATATTGAAAATAACTTAAACCTCATTCTTTTATAATAATTTACTTAAGCTATGATGTACTATTCGTTGTCAAATTTGGTATCTATTAACGATATTTTTACTACGACAATGTTTCTTCGGATTCTTTCAGCGGGCCTGAAGATGAGACATTAGTCCCGAAACCGGTCGCTCATTTTCATTAACTCGAGTTATTGTGAGAAAGTGGACGTTTCTTTAATAATAACAGTTTTATTTTATACTTTCAGAAAGTGATAATACTACTGACGATGGCATTGATACTGCCTCTGAATGGGATGTTAGTGAAGAATCCTTACTCTCTCCAACCATTAACACACAAACATCTACAAAACTAACCCGTAAAGAAAAAATTAGGAGGAGAATAGAGTTTCTGCAAAATAAATTGCAACCAGCTTTAAGAAAAAAGAGGAGCGGAAATGAAACTAAATTTGCAGAAAGAGGACGTTCTTAATAACATTACCTAGACCCTAGACGACTATGAAGTTAACAAAGTTTTGTCCATCGAAAAAATTGGCAGATTTATGAATGTACATGTACAACAATTACGAAGCTCCCTAAAGGAAGACGCTATAGTATGAATTTTAAAAGCGAATGCATGGCATTGTATTTCACCAATCCTAGATTATATAAAAACAAGCTAGTGAAGAAATTTGCCTTGCCTAGTCCTTCCACATTGTACAGATTTTACAATTTAAGTATAGCTACATGCACAGAAAACAGATTTGTGGAAAACGTTGAAAGTGAAAGTAGAAAATTTTCGAGAAAAAGACAAATTTTGTTCTATATGTATAGACGAGATGAGCATAAAAGCCAACCTATTTCATAATATTGGAGCAGACAGAGTTATTAATCTTGAAGATGATGATGCTGAGAGAGTATTTATGCCCATTAGTAGCAACAAAATTAATGGTGCGAAGAGATTTACTCAAAATGGGGTCAACCTCTATGTTTTTACGTCTACCGCTCAACTTGCCCTGGTCAAACACTGAAGGAGATATTAGTAAAGTCATCAAAAATTAAAACTTATTGGTTTAAGAGTTGTAATGTGTTGTAGTTGGTGATATGGGCTCAATAATATACAACTTACGCAAACATTAGACATCAATCCCGATCACCCTTACGTTCACATAGAACAAGAAAAATTGTATTTGTGTTTGATACCCCACACTTAGTAAAAGCCGTAAGGAATAATTTTATGAAGAATAAGTGTGTCTTTGAAGAAAAAAAATTTTGTGGGAGCATGTCATTGCATTTTACAAACACAACAAGGAATAGCACTAGAGCCGCTCTCTAACTACGATTCACATATTTATTCATAACTTGAAAAATGAATGAAGTATGCGACTCAGATTTTTAGTGTAACCGTTGCAGCCGATTTAAATGTATTATTAAATTAGATTCGGTGTAATCCCCGTAGGCGCCGTTACGACAGCAGAATTTAGACACAATGGATAAATGCTTTGATATATTAAATTCTGCCAGAACAAGCTCTGCAAAGCAATTCAACAGAGCATTCAAGGGCCTTGAATACCAAGCAAATTTTCTTCATAAATGCAATTCCTTGTTTGAGAATCTAAAAATTTATAATGCGAAAGAGGAAAGAACAAAGTCAAATGTTTCACATGTTTCCGTGTAACAATTAATGGTCTTCTACATTTATGGGATCTTCTAAAGGAAAATACTGGCATGGAATACATCTTTACCAGAAGACTTGATGAAGACGCATTGGAAATTTTTTTCGGATCTATTGGGAAACAGAATGGCAACTGCATGAACCCTAAAGTATCAAATTTCAGAGATCATTCAAGAGGTTATTATGTATGAAGCTTTTCCATTCTCGAACAGAAAATTGTGAAGGTGATACGGATAAAATGCTGTTACAATTAGGGGGATTACAAGACAAAGAGATAGAAAATCAATAGAAAATCAACAAATGCGATTATTCCATAAGAAACTATAGTGGATACGGAATATCAAAGCATGATATATTACAAAAAAATGTACTCGCTATATTTGTGGATACTTAATAAAAAAGTGCCTATTGGTTCATAGCTGTAGTATTTGCACTCTATATGCGAATCAGCACCAAGATTTTGATGACTCGTCCTTATTTTGTTACTTTAAAGCTTATAATAATGCTAATTTGGATACCTTCGGAATTTAAATATGCCTAATGACAATTTGTTTATTATATTGCAAAGTTGGAGACAATATTCCAAACTCATTTTGAAAAGTGGTGACTAAAAGTAGAATAATAAGACACCTTCTCGAAATGTTGAAAAATAACATCTTTCCTTCACCCATGTCAACATTTCCCTGTGTTTTATTTAATCAAATTATATTTTAAAATTAAACTGTATTGTACTCTAAAATATGTAAATAGAAATTTTAAAATAACTAAAAATAGGTCAATCATTTGGAGATAATAAACTTTCTTTTTTAATTTGTTTCTTTTTATTGGAAATATAAGTGACACAAAGTACATTAAACCTTGTATGTTGTATACGCAACTGATAAAATATGTAATTAGTAGAGACGGGATTTTAAGCAAAATGCCTCTTTGTTTAGATTCAAGACAAATTAAAAATAATACAAAATCTATATGTTGCTCGACAAATCAAAGCGATCTAGCTATGTTTTATTTTGCCTAGTTCCCTATTTGGACTTTTAACAGCCTAAATCGTGGTTTTTCGCCTATTTTGTCCTAAAATCATATTTATTTGGTCTAAACGTTTTTTTTTTTAATTTTAAATAAATATGGTTTTTACACGCTGCATCTTTCTTAAATGTAAATTTTAGTTTTACAGCTAAAATGCTATAAACTAATACAACGATGGGTTTTCCGTCTATTGTGTGAGGGCAAAGTTTGGATTTGCCTGCCGTAAAATTGCTATTACTACCCTATTGAAGATATATCCTCAATTATCGGCTTATCGCTCTCGGGTTCATTTACCTGCACCCACGTTTTTATTTTACGGGAATCCCTATCGGCTTGTTTACGCCCTGTAATTTAAACCATATAGGCAAATTTCTTCTCCCTGTTAACGTGATTAATGAATACACGATGCCCATTCATAGTTTATACAATGGACGTCTTGATATTGCAGTTTAGATTTTATATTTATTCTCTTAATGTTTCTTTGGAGCGTATATTTGTGTGTTCCTATAGCGAGGTGGACTATTGACGAATCAGTATATAGGAAAGACGTACTTTGAATTTTCATTTATATCGTAGCTTGCAACGAATATTTTTCGGTAGTTTTCTGTCGGTTTGTGCTTGTTTATCTACTCAGTGTATTGTGTATTTCCATCTACAACAATGCCAAAATCCAAGGAACCACATAGCGATAAAGTTCAAAAATGGCTGAAGGCAATTGGAGGCACTACTGTCTTTCAGCTGAATCCAAGCAACAGTGAAGAGTTGTTTTGTAAAGCATGCGGAAAAATGGTAAAGGACGTTTTTGTTTTTCTTTCCTAACTTGCTTCAAAAATATTATTGTAGTTAACTTCAAAAGAAAAATCATTTAGAGCAACATGCTACTGCTCCTGGACATCAGAACAAATCTTAGGAAACCGTTGAGGAATCAAATGTTAATAGACACCAAAAATTCAAGAGAAATCGACGTTTTTAATCGAGATTTATGCGACGCTTTTATGTCTGCAAATATTCCTCTGGACAGATTAAACTATTCAAAACTGCGAAATATTCTCACTAAATACTGCAACAAGAATGTGGCAAGCGTGAAAACCTTAAGAACAACATATGTAACAAAATGTTACAATGAGGTAATATACAATAAATAATAATTTAAGAATGTATTTTCATACTTGAGTGTCATTAAGATTTTGTTTACCCTATATTTTTATTAATTTTTAAGACTATTAATACTATTCGCGAAGAAGTTGGTAACAACGATATTTGGATATCTATAGATGAGACGACTGACTCTAAAGGTCGTATTATGGCAAAAATGATTGTGGGTAAGCTTTGTTCTGAAACACCAGGAAAACCGTATTTACTGGCTACAAAGCAACTTGAAAGAACAAATTGCAATACAATGGCAAGATTCGTGAACCAAGCTTTAGGTAGATATATTATGCAAAAAACTTACTTTAATAATATTGTAAATTTAATGCTAGATATTTAAGTTAAAGGCAACTCTCGTATTTTAGGTATTTTGTAGCCAACAGATGAAATTAAGTACGAAAAAGTCAAGCTTTTAGTCACGGATGGTGCTTCTTATATGCTCAAATGTGGTACCAATTTGAAGATTTTTATAAAATCTTAATCATTTAACATGTTTTTTGCACATGGACTCAATTTGGTGTGTGAATGTCTAAGAAATCAATATGCTAATGTTAATGGTTTAATTTCAAATACCAAGAGGGTCTTTTTAAAAGCTCCACTGCGTGTGGCAGTGTATAAAGAAAATCTGCCAGATCTCCCTTTGCCTCCGAACCTGTCTTAACACGTTGGGGAACTTGGTTAGAGGCGGTAGTTTTTTATGCTAATAATTTCAAGCAATAAAATCAGTAAGTACTTTTTAGCAAAATTTTTAAATAAGATTGTTTTATTTAACGCTTTATGTTTTAGGTTGTAATATCGTTTGACAAAGATTCAGCTAACTTGTATTAAGCAAGCGCAAGAATACTTTTCCAATCAAAATGTCAAAAACGATCTTTTATACATCAAGTCGCATTATAAATTTCTCATTGATAACATCAAAAGATTAGAAACATTCGGCCTTCCTCTTACAGATTCTGTTGCAGTAATTAATAATGCCGAAGCGGCTCTCAAGAATGCCCCAGGAAAAGTTGGCAAAATAATTTTGTCAAAGTTTAAGCAGTTGAAGCTACCGCTCATACCACAGCTGACTGGTCCATATTTAAGTTTTGTCCTACAACCTCGTGTGACGTAGAACGTTCATTTCTTCGTACAAACTGCTGTTTTTCCGACCGAAGAACAAATTTTACTAACGACAACTTGGAAAAATATCTTGTGTGCTACGCAAACGCGAAATTTGGGGACATGTTACACGGGGATTAATTAATTTATTTATTATTTTAAACCAAATGAATCTACATATTTTAGTTATTAGTTAAAATGTGTATGTTTTATTTCTTTTTATGGCTGAAATGTACCTAAAATTACATTAAATATCGTCTTCTTATTCATGTTTTTTTAAAATAAAATGAGTTTTGTGTTTACCGTTTTTTTAAGTATTTGCCTAATATGCCTAAATCACAGTTTTTCGTGCTAAATACATAGTTTTTAAGGCCTAAAAAAGGGCCCTTTTAGCTGTTTTTTACGTCCTAAAATCGCGTTTCTAGTAATTAGTTAAAAAAAATAGAAAATCTGGAATATTTATCAATATTTAGGCATACTACATGCTATTCTAAAAAATATATATATGAATGTGAAAATCTGCATTTAAAAAAACAAGTGCAAATATTATCAGAATATAAAAATTACATGGTGTATTTTCTCATATAAGATCAAATACATTAAACTAAGAACGGTATTTTATTTGTAAAATGTATGTACTTTCTAAAATTTTATCAATTACAAATGGAATTTATCTTTATATAAGTTAATGCCACCGTATCTATATTTCAAATAGTAACTTTATATTTACATATGATATTAGCCGAATACAACCATGATGTCTAAGTCAATTTTGTTTATTCCAACCCTGACTCTTAGTTTCTTAATATAGCGTCGAGGTCACGAAATCTGGCTTGAAAAGATCAAAAATGCCGACAGAGAGTGCAACTTTCGATTGTTATATATTCTGTGGCATGAGCAGAAATTTTTCTGCGACCGCTACCTCCACTACTACCATTCAGAGGCGAGATTGAAATCGCACTTTCAAGACAGTGCAGCGATGAACGACTGCAAGGTTCGGCTGCCAACAGCAGAGCAGGCAAACGTACAGTTCAAAAACTATACGAATAAGGAACCTGTTCCGTTTGTTGTTTACGCCGACTTGAAGTGCGCTCTCGTGCCGCGGGAGAACTGACAAGACCATGTCCCCCATAGAATCGGGTACTACGTCAAATGCTCCTATGGTGACTCCCTAAGTTATTATAGGGCTTCCCGTGGTGAGGGCTGTCAACGATGGTTTGCTGAAGAGCCGATGGAGCCTCTTACGCCTGCGCCTGGAATTCCGCTCAATTTCACACTGCCACATCTGCAAGCGGTCCTTTGACATTCCCGATACCAGGATTCGCGATCATGATCACCTTACTGGTAAGTATCGCGGCGCGGCACATAAGGAATGTAACATTGATTATAAGGATGCACATGTGATCCCAATTGTCTTTCACAATCTAAGTACGTACGATAGTCATTTTATTATCAAAAACCCAGCGAAAATTTTCGAAGGTCGCGTCGATTTGCTTCCAATAAACAAAGAGCGCTACATCTCCTTCATCAAGAATATAGACGATAACCTAATAAAATTTTGATTCATTGATTCTTTGAGATTTTCGGCACCCTCCCTATAAAAACTAGCATTATACCCGCCCATATACACAAATTTAAAATTTCAATTTCCAAATTTAAATGATTCAAAATTTCACTTATTAACCCCAAGTGTTTCCTTATGATTAGATCGATTCATTTGCAAAATTAGACGAGGCGAACTTGCCCGACAAAACAAAATTTTACAATTCAATGACTGACTCGAACATTACCGATGGCGACTATGCGGATGCCAACGACGTGTGGAATTCTTTCGGGTGTTAAAATTTAGGCGAATACAGCGACCTATATTTAAAAACAGACATTATGCTATTGGCTGACGTACTTGAGCAATTTCAGACTAGCTGCTTGAAAACTTACGGCGCAATTATATTTTACCCGGGTATACCTGGGATTGTATGCTAAAGTTTACCGGTATAAATCTCGGGCTGGTAACAGATATCGACATAGTACTGTTTATAGAGGAGATATCCGAGGTGGCCTAAGTCAGTGCTGGAAACGTTATGCGGCCGCGAATAATAAATATGAATCAAATTATCAACCAGATCGGCCATCAAAATTCTTGATTTATGACGACATTAACAATCAGCATGGATGGGCAATGTCACTGCCTTCCCTATGGAGGATTTGAGTAGGTAGAAAGCGACCTAAATAACTTAAATTATAATGTACCTGCAGATAATCCTGAAGCTTACATTCTTGATGTGGATTTGGAGTACCCGCAAGACATTCACGATGCCCATAGCGACCTCCCATTCTGTCCTGAACACCGCGCACCGCCAAATTCTCGCGAAAAGAAATTATTAGCTACACTGTATAACATGTTCATTACCGTAATCTACAGCAACCCTTAGAAAACGGGTTAATTTTAACAAAAATTCATCGCGTCTTAAAATTTAATCAATCACTGGCTTAAATCCTACATCGATTTAAACACAAAACCTAGAACGGCTGCTTCAAATGAGTTTGAAAAAAATGTGTTTAAGTTGATGAACAATGCCGTATTCGGTAAAACGATGGAAAACAACCGGAAACATTCTATCGTGAAATTAATAACAAAATGGGAGGGACGATACGGTGCTGTGGCATGGGTCGCGAAGCCAAATTTCAAACCAAGTACCATTTTCGATGAAAACTTGGTAGCAATTGAATTGAATAAAACCGAAGTGTATTTTAACAAGCCAATGGCATGTGTATTCTCGATATTTCTAATTAAAAATTTACGATTTTCATTACTCGTATATGAGAGTCGTTTCGGTGATAACGCGCGAGCCTGTTATGAAACCGATTCCCTCATATGAGGTGGAGTGTGAGGATTTGTTTGAAGTAATTTGACGCGACGCTTCCGAACACTTCGATACCTCGATTACCCCGCGGGTAATGTTTACAATATGCCTCGTGTAAAAAAGGTGCTGGGCATGATGAAGGATGAGACGCCGGTAAGGTCACGAGCGAGTTTGTCGGGATTCGCTCAAAGATGTACGCCTATAAAGTGGATGGGGTGGACAAAGACAAAGGCGTAAAGAGCCATATCGTCAAACGCCAAACCACGTTTGATGATTATATGATGTGTTTGCGCGAGGGTTGATGAAACAACCGTTGAACAGAAATTGTTAAAATCCAATAACCATCAGGTCTCTACAGTATTACAAACCGAAACTGCGGTTGGGAATACTACAGTGAAGCAAGCCAAGATTTGCTGATCGCGTCCTGGTTTTTATGCTGAGAGGTATTATACGGAAATGGAAAGCAACCTATGGTTTGCATTTTGTAGAGTAGTACTGCAAAAGTTGAACTTGTTAAGCTAATAAAAGATAAGATACGAGGAGCGCGTGGTGCTAGCCTGCATGCATTAGCAACTATATGTGATCAAGGTACAAATAATAGAGCAGCAATAAAACGTTATTAGAAGAGACCAATGTTGAATATTTAAAGAATCAAACAGAAAACCGAAATTTTGGATTTTTAATTGATAAAGAGGGTAATTCCACTATTGATCCACCACATTTTTTAAAAAGGGAATTCGCAATATTTTTGCTGAAAAAAACCTAGATTTAAATGGCAGAAATCAAGTTACCAAATAGCACCTTGGGAACATATACGTGCATTTTATGAATTAGATGATGGAAATGAAGATAGAAAAATGTGTAGAAAATTAACTGACCAACATGTTATACCTGAAAAAATTGCCAAAATGAACTAACTATTGTGCGACGTACGTGTATATACGTTCTTGCACTTCCCCAAAATTCAGCACAGGCTAAGAGGTTGCATAAATTATATTCAACAGTTAAAGGGTTAACAGATAGGTGTCCTCCTTGGGGCCCTCTCCCCTACATAAAACGATGCGAAGTTTTGAATTAAACCAACGAGCAAACTGCAAAGAAACTATGAATCCAGATCCATGGAAACATCTTCATACTGACATATATGAAATGAATAAAAAAACTTATATTGTATGGACATACATGTATACTCACGCCGGATAGAAGCACAGGAAATTTAAAATGAAAGCACCAACGAAGTTGTTAATTTTCCTGATACGTTTGGTTACTAGACTGGCGCACCAGGAAAGATTATTTTCTGTTAACTCTTTCAATAGTGTACAATTGCATGAATTTAAAACAATTTTTTGAGGTCAATTTCTCAGGTCCCCACCATCATCGCTCTAATGAATTGGCAGAACAATCAGAATTTTCAAAGAAATATTGAAGAAATGCATCAATGTAAGAGTTATTGTAATATCCAAACACACCTTTACCTCAACGCCTCCCTCACAGTTATTTTTATATCGAATCATGAAATCAAGTTATCAGTAAATACAGAAATTACCACAACCAATGATAATTAATTATAAAGATATTAGTGCTCAAAAATTAAGAGAATAAAAACACAAAAAACATAGAATAAAACAGTTAAGAATTTACCACTATCAAAACTTACTTTTGGTAACAATTTAAAATAATTAAGAGCATCTTGGAAATATTGAAACTGTATTACTGTAATATTTTGCAGGTTTCAACCCAAATCAGAAAAAAAGTGATGAATCTGACACCAAAGAAACTATTCTATAAAGAAATAGTGTTGCTTAAACGAAAATATAATTTATGCAAAAATAAAAACTTAAAATTGTGTATAAAAATAAAAGATATAGAAAATTTAATAAACAGAGTAAACTTAATTTTATCATACAAGGTAAAATTCATCCATTGCATTAATTTTTTAATTCACAGATGCTTAATTATCAGAAACATCGTAAAGGGATGCGTTTTACGCAACCCGAGATCTTACAACTTTTTTAGGAATGTATTTATTTGCCTACTGTTCGCAGTTTAAGAAAAATGCCAGCGAGTGTACGTACAGAAGCATTTGCGAAAACTTCTTTGCACTCTTGCCTTTCGTACTAAGCGGATGTCGCAGTCAGATAAGTTACGCATTTTATTATTTGATGAAATAAGTATTGACCTCACCTACATTATTTGCAAAGTAGTGATTTCACAGATGATGGTAATGAACGTCGTCTTGGGGAAAACACCGATCATGTTTAGGTGTGGATATTGAGAGGAGTGGTGAAAAATTGGAGCAATCTGTTGCATACAGTTTTCAAAAACACATCTGCAGCTCGTGATTTCAAGGTTATTGTTCCCAAAACATTTGAGTGTGGACTCAATGTAATTACGTCGGTGTGTGATCAAGGGCAACAAATGTAAAACCAGTTAATCTATAACTAAAAAAACATATGCATTGCAAGGTAAACCCTTACAGGACAACATTATCGTGGTTGGACAATGCAAAATCAATCCTTCTTGATCCTCCACATTTAATAAAATCTTTCCGAAACAACTTACTAACAAAAAATTTATACTTTACTTTGGACAATACAAAAAAAATTGGAAAATGGTCACACATTATCGATGCATACTACATTTATACCTCGCTTGGAGACTTGGGTCTAATGCCGAAACTTGCAGAAATACATGTTATACCTCAGCGAATTAGAAAAATGAAAGTTTCGCTTTGCACTTAAGTCTTCAGTGGTTCTGTTGCAGCTGGTGTTAATAATTACAGCCAAAGCGAACGTGACGGTTGTGACACTGCTCGTTTGTGTAATTTTTCTGGATAAAGTGTTTGACAATGTCAATGGCAGGTTTGAAAAACAAACAAAAAATTGCGTTTTCCGGTAAATTGTAAGGATAGTTGCCCTCAAGCAACTTCGAAGAGCCGACTGTTGTAAGCTTAAGATCACAGACGTGCGATCCTCGGCGTACAACAGTTGTATCTGATCACGCTAAGCGACCAGAGAATCACGAGAGCGACGAGAATCATTATGACGTTTACTGGCGTTTGTACGCTGGGCGTATAAGCAAAACATGCGTTACATCATCTCGCAATTACAATCGGCAATTCAGCTGAAGTGGAGGAAATAGTAGATGCAGAACACCAGCTTATTGATTTCGTTTCTATAGATGAAACGTCTGTTGCACCCGATAAGGAATTCGCTCATCTGAAACTTTCAACTTCGGTTTCAATTGCTTCTTCGAATTTATCTGAAATATTATCAGCAATTGGGCCGTTGCAAAAAATACAATGAAAAAGCAATAGAGGCCGAAAGCCGATGAAAAGCAGTATTGTAATGTCACCAGAAAATATCGCAGCTTTGAATGATAAAAAACGCTAGCGCGAAGGTAAAGTTCAAAGTTGGCAGCTGAAAAACTATGAAAGGCACCAGAAAAACCAAAGCAGGGCATTGCCGTTTGAAAAACGCGAAAAACTTTGAGGTCAAAGCCAGCAGCTAAACGAGAAACTTCAGACGAAGATCGAGATTTTTTGTATTATCTGTTTGAAAAATATGCCTTCAACCCTTTCGAAATTCAATACGATTGCTACAACAAACAGAAAGTGGACTTAAAATGTGTTAAAATGCGCGATTCTGGGAGACTTGTTCCAGTTAACTCAGATGATTCAGACTGAAATCTTATTTTCTTTCAATTTTTATGCTTAACATTTTTATTTTCATATTCGTTTTTTTTTCTCAAAATGTAAGTATCTGTTTAAAATATTAAAAAAAGACTGAATATTAAATAAAAATTTTAAATTTTCTTTAAAAATTTTAATTTTTAGCTGTTTCTGAAGGTGTCAGGGGCCCCTTTTTTTTAAGTCGGGATTTTTAAAACCCGGGGGAAATTTTTTTCTTTGGGGATTCAAAAGGTGTTTCAGAAAAATTATAATGAGATAAGGTTTCAGGGGATTTAAATTTTCAAGGTATATTTCGTTTAAATTTCAATTTTTTAAAAATGGTGTTCCTTGGGCCCTCTCCCTACATAAAACATGCGAAATTTTTCAATTAAACCAACGAAAACTGCAAAAACTATGAATCCAGATCCCCTGAAAAATCTTCTCTGACAAAATGAAATGAATAAAAATTTTATTTATGGAAACATGACTCCCGAAAAAAGCGGAAATTTAAAAAAAGCCCAACGAAGTTATTAATTTTCTGATACGTTTGGTTACTAGCTGGCGCACCAGAAATTTTTTCTTTTCTCTTTCAATATTACAATTTCATGAATTTAAAAAAATTTTGGGTCATTTCATTTATCCCAATAAAAAAGCAATAGAATTTTAAAAAAATTGAAAGTACACAAAGGGGGTTAAAATTCCAAAAAAAACCTTTACCCCAACAACCCCCCTACAGTTATTTTTTTTATCGAATCATGAAATCGAAGTTATCAGTAAATCAGAATTACCACAAAAAATGTAATTAATTAAAAGATATTTGTTTTATAATTAAAGGGGAAAAAAAACACAAAAGAATAAAAAAGATTAAGAATTTTTCCCCCTCAAAACTTACTTTTTGGGAACAATTTAAAAAAAATTTAAAAGGGATCTTGGAAAAAAATTTAAAATGTATTACTGTAATATTTTAGGGTTTTAATCAAACCAGAAAAAAAGGTGCTGATACCAAAAAAAATATTTATAAAGAAATAGTTTGTAAACAAAAAATTAATTTATGCAAAAAAAAAAACTTAAAAATTTTGTATAAAAATAAAAGATAAAAAAATTTAAAAAAGGGGGAAAAAACAATTTTTACATAAAAGGGTAAAATTCACCCATTGATGAATTTTCTTAATTCAAGAAAATTAAATTTCATAAACATCGTAAAGGGGGTGCGTTTTACACGATCCCCGAGATCTTAAAAGGCAATTATTTATTCCCCCTGTTCGCGTTTAAAAAAAATGCCGCGGTGCTTAAAACCAGGGATTTGCAAAAAATTTTTTAACTTTGCCTTTCGTACTAAGCGGATGTCCGTCAGATAATTGCATTTTTTTTTGATGAAATAAGTATTGAACCTCACCACCCTTTTGCAAAGTGTGATTTCACGATGTGGAAGAAAGTGTCTTGAAATCAAATCGTTTGGGTGCGGATTTGGGGGGGGGGGGAAAAAATTGGGGCCCTGTTGCAAAAGTTTTTCCAAAACCCCATCTGCAGCATCAAGCTCGTGATTTTAAGGTTATTGTTCACAACTTTTGGGGGGACTCAATGTAAAAACGTCGGTGTGTGATCAAGGGGGAACAAATGTAAAAACCCGTTAATCTTCAAAAAAAAATAGCATTGCAAGGTAAACCCACGGCAACATTATCGTGGTTGGACAATGCAAAAACAATCCTCTTCTTATCCTCCACATTTTTAAAAACTTTCAAAAAATTACTAACAAAAAAATTTATCTTTTTCTTTGGACAATACAAAAAAAAATTGGAAAAAGGGGCCCCTTTCGATGTATTTTTTTTATACCTCGCTTGGAGACTTGTGTCTAATCCAAAACTTGCAGAAATAATGTTTTACCTCACGAATTAGAAAAATGAAAGTTTCCTTTCTTTAATCTGCAGTGGTTCTGTTGCAGCTGGTTTAATATTGAAAACGAACGGACGGTTTGACATGCCGTTTGTGAAATTTTTTGGATAAAGTGTTTAAATTAAAGGGCAGGTTTGAAAAAAAAAAACAAAAAGTTGCGTTTTACGGTAAATTGTAAGGATGCTTTCAAGCAATTTTTTGGGTAAACAAAAATGTATTTGAAACCATGGAATTCAAAAAGGGAGACGCCTAATGAAATGAAGCCTCAAGTTTTATCAATTTTATTTTTACACTCACAGGGTGTGATTTGATTCGTGGCCCCCAAGGTCTTGGTTGCGGTCCTTCAGCCAAAGATCGTTTAATCAAGATGCTCTTGCAAGGTTCTTCGATCAAGTGGGGCAATTTTGGGGTGTAAAAAGAAAACCCCTTCCCGTTTTCTTGTTACTATAAAAGTTTGCGGGAGCAATTTCTTGCAGTTCCATTCGCCAACTTTTAATTGTAAAAAGGGACCAAACGGAGGCTGTTCGGCCCCCAGTCAAATATTTTATTTCGAATATTTCTCAGAACACCAGACCAGCCCCGTTTTATCCATGTAGGCAACTGCCTGGGGTTCCCCAAAAAAATAAGTCGAATATTTTTGATTTGCTTTACAGGGTTCTTTTAATTTCAAAAAATAAGCTTACAAGGTACATATCTTTTTTTTCTCTAAAAAAAAACTCAATTACACTGACAGACACATACAACTTCCTGCCCTCCCCCCTCAGCATTACTCGGCACTGTTTCAATATAATTTCAGAACGCATTCCAAATTAACTTCACGCACTTTCATTATTTAGGTTGGCAGCACTGAATATTTGCTGTTTGTTTCGCATGAAGAATCGGGGGATTCCCCGCTTCGCTCGATGCGCTGAATCATAGACAATATATTTTTGCATTACACTTTTATTTCTTCAATTTTCATTTTGTTCGGTCATTGCGACCGTCAATTGTGTTGTTTTTATTTAAGTGATTTAATTTATTCATTTCAAATATACATCCTGAAAAAAATTTTTCTATCGCGATACCCTTGGGTTAATGTAACCATCTAAAGTATTGATAATCGTAAATCGTCAATCTAGCAATACTTTGTTTGCATAAAGGTTAGATCGCTATATTAGCCTACCGCATGTATCGTTAAATTAGCTCTCTCCCTATTGCTATAAGTAGATTGTAAAAAAAACTATTTAAAGTTTGCTATTAAGTAGGAACTGTCAAATATTTTTAATATTATATTTTCATACTATTTAATTTAATTTATAAATAAAAAAAAATATATTATCCATGAAAAAGGCAAGACTTTTCAGAAAAAATTTTTTAATCAAAATTGGCGCACCGGAAAAAACCCAAAATGGATCGAGAAAAAAAAAAACAGCAAAAACAACAATACCAATGAACAATTAAAAAAAACACCAAAACTTTTTTAACTCGGGTTTACTCGTAAATCAACGGAAAATGAATCGATCTGCCCTACAACTAGATTCTGCTAGCGCAACCACGGCGCCCCTGGTTCAGATTTAAAAAAAGGTGGCCAAAAATGGTTTTTAGTTTTTAATTAAATTCTAGCAGTGTCTTTAGCATATACCAGCGATAAAGAAAATGCATATTTCACACTTTAACTATTTATGTTTAACTTTAGATATGGTTTGAACTTATGCGTTTCGTATTGAAGGTTTAGTTGTTGTTTTCAGAAGAGCGTAAAAATGGTGTAAGTTGAATGAAGTTGAAAGGGAAACTAAAGGAGTATGGGCAAAAAATTAAAGGGTTATCCGTTTACTTTGGAAAACACCGGCAAAGCGCATTTTTGGATTAGAAAAGAAATTGGGTAACCGGGGAAATAGCTATTATTTCTTACCCACAGCAACCCAACAAACATTTACCTCATTTCGACGTCAGTTGTTGATGTGTTGTTGATGAATTCGTTTCGTGCTTTCTACTTTTTAAAATTGTTATTGGCGTACTATTTATTAAAAAAACAGTTTTTCTCAAAAATATTTTGAAATTTAAAGGGTAATATTCTACTGTAAGTATTTTGTTTTAAACAGATTCTAATTAAGTTGTATTAAATATTTATGTTACAGGTGAGAATGTCCGAATCATCCCTCGCTAAAAAGAACAAGTTTTGCGAGCAATCACGAAACATTGTTTTTTAAATTTACAACTATTTAAAAAAAAATAAAACAGAAGGTATGATAATATTTTTTTTAAAACTATTTTTTCATATTCATATATCATGAAGTCATTATGTTTGTTTACAGGTAACATTTTAGATATTGTTAGTGAAGCTACGGGGGAAAATTAAAATTTGTCAGAATTATTCGAAAGAGTAATTCTGTTGAAGAAGCAAAGTGGCAGTTCTTCAAAAGACAATGTTGTAAGACATTCACCAAAAAACTACTGTGGAAAAGCTGTATATAACAAAAAACAGATGATACCATTGGTTTTTGGCAAGCGCAGCTCTTTGAAAGTTAATATTAAAAATTTGGATTTAGGTACGTACTAATATTCAAATTTATTATTATTTTAGTAATTAATATATTTATCAAATAACAGGTGGAAGAAGG
>JAROYD020000019.1:288743-308578 GCA_029618875.2 Dynastes tityus
GTTAAATATATGTTGTATATATTACTTTTGTGCTCTATCTGGTGCATATAGACATGAGATGGCGCTGGCATTAGTAGGAGTGGGAAACTGCAATGCCGGCGGCACAATATATATATATACCTGTTCCTTTCGGACAATCCCTCTCTTCCATCTTTTTCCTCTTCTCGTGTACTGTATACTTACAATTGTTTTGTCGTTGTCTATTAAAGTTGTTATTAGAACAAGGAGTTTTATTAACAGAAATAGCGTTTATCTTAACAGTTATATATACGTAGAGGGTACATTTAAGCCTGGTACGGATGGTACAGGTTCGTGTGAACTTACAAATAACTCATATGCATTTCTGTTTGATCAAATACGCTACGAATTGAACGGTATTGAAGTGGACCGCTGCAATAAACCCGGAATTACGACTACTATGAAATCGCTACTCTCTTAGAATAACAACGAAAGCACAAGTCTTCAGATGGCCGGGTGGTATCCTTTGGAAGATGAACGACAGCCTACATTGACAAATAATCAATTTAACGCAGTTATTCCGCTAAGTTTTCTATTAGGATTTGCGGAAGATTATCGAAAGGTGATTATCAACGTCGGTCAAGAACTGATATTACTTCGAAGTCGTACAGATGAAAATTGCTATAAAAGATTACAGCAGATGGAACTAAAAAGGCATCTTTGACGTTAATGATGCCACCCGTTTGCAACTACTGAAAACTTTGAGCACCGACAAGCCAATATTTATACCATTTAGGAAGTGGGATTTACACGAACTGCCCTCGTTGAGAAATAATAAAACTGACCTATGGAGCGTCAAGACAAGCACTAGTTTGGAAAAACCACGTTTCGTAATTCTCGCTTTTCAAACGGCGAAGCAAAATAATATATTAGCGGACGCTAGTCGGTTCGATCATGCTTCAATCAATAATATAAAACTGCATTTAAATTCGGACTCTTATCCATATGATAAAATGAATCTTCAAATGAATATCAAATGTTACGCTGCCATATACCGGGTATACGCATCGTTCCAGTCAGTTTACTACGGTAAGTCTAGTGCACAGCCGCTCTTGGACTTCAATACATTCCATGATTCGCCTTTGTATTGTATAGACTGTTCCAAACAAAACGATACTGTCAAATCTTCCACTGTAGATATCAGATTGGAGCTGGAAGCAGATATTCCATTTAAAGCAAACACCGTGGCCTATTGTCTAATTCTACACGATAATATTGTCGAGTACACACCGTTAAGCGGAATCGTTAAGAAGATCGTATAAATATAGTAGCGATGGTGCTTTTCATAGACGTGCAAGGTTTTCAATTACGAAACGGATTTATGGTGAAAAAAGGAATAAGTGACGGTTTGAAATTATCACATTAGTTTTTAAACCGAAAGTGCCTTATTCTAATCAACACGTGATGAACTAAAAAAATTTTTTTAAGAAAGGCAAACCACCAGGGTTTTACCCGACAATGGGGATGTACCATTTTCAAGTAAGGAATATTTTGAAGGGATTCTTACAAAAAATAAGGATGACCGAATATGTGAAGGGGCACCAAAGAAAAAATTTTTTAGAAAAGTCGTTCCACGTCACGTGAATAAATTAATTTAAAACATTTATTATAGTGTAGGGCTAGATAAGTCAGTTAAATACTTGTATGTATCATACTAAATTGAATTCTGTATTGCATTAAATAATGAAAAAGTATTATCCGAATATTTAATAAAACAAAATTATATTTTGTAAAAGTTGCTTTTTATTTTCCTATAAAACTAAAAATATACATTTTCTTCACTTACATATAATATTATATTTTATAAAAGTAGTTTTTTATTTTCCTTAAATATCTAATAATATACATTGTTTTGCGTTAAACATAAAGTACATTTTTCTTCTTCTTCTTATGTCTACTTTTTCAAAAAATACAATAATAAATAAAATAATAAGAAATACTAGTAGAGTTAAAGGTATCCCCATGGTAGTGTATTTATACCATCATCCAGTATTTGACGTTTATCATCTGTATAACTTAACTATAAACAATGGTCCTTAGACATAATTCTATTAGATGTTAACATTAAAGATTGTTTTCTAAAAAGTACGTCTTTATAGGTATCGAATGTTGCCGAGTGACCTACCAACCCTTTCTTTTATATTCTAGAATCACCCAAAACTTGATAGAATACATTTTAGCCCTCAAGCCAATAAAGTCACTAATAATTTTCGAGCAAGCTTCATCTTTTAATAATCCCAACGTCTTTTTGTTAACTATTGGTATATTAAAACGATTTTCTACAGAATAGTCGCCAGTATCACTGTATGATGTACAATCTTCGCGTATAATATCATATATAGTTTGATTTTGGTCGTTATTTTCAAAATAATACATTAAACTATCAGTGTCCATGTAGAGAAGTTCAGAATTAGGCATCCTCGTTTTAAAGTAGTCATAATGATACGCATACATCAAAAATGTTGATATATCTAATACACTGAATCCTACATACAGGGGCTTGTTAAAATTGACTGCCTCTTTATTACATAGCAAAAAAACCTGTTGAAGATCGTAATTCGTCTAAATCTAGGGTTAGCTACGATCTTCCGCCCCTTTCCCCCCATCCATCTTTTCACTAATTTAACATACGGTAACGTCAATTTTTCCATAGTCTTACCGTATACAGCATTTTTTTTAAATTTATATAATTTTATTGAAAACTGATCCTTCGCTTCCTTTCGGAAATTTTATTTAAATCAATATTTTTTTTAACCAGCATGACTGTCTGAATCAATACTCTATGAATAGCTTTGAGTTCCAACCTAGCTTTATTGCCGGGATTTTTAATAATGTATTAATATTTCCCTTTTTAGCGTAGAATGTTGTCATTAATTTCTTTTGTTTAGGGTTATGATGTGGGTGAACTATAGTGATGAGGCAATAAAGGAAAATCCTTATG
The DNA here is from genome assembly GCA_029618875.2 of Dynastes tityus. NCBI lineage: Eukaryota > Metazoa > Arthropoda > Insecta > Coleoptera > Scarabaeidae > Dynastes > Dynastes tityus. Next base: position 291,703 of record JAROYD020000019.1, read on the forward strand.
AGAGTTGTGTAAATGTGGAGGATAATTCAAAGTTACTTCAAGATATAACCGATCATCGTTTTCACTTTTTTAAAACGTAATATTATCATTTGAGGTTGTTTCTAACGCGCTATTAAAAATAATTTGTTTAATTTCATCATAGTCCGATTTTTTTAACCATTCAAAATCTTTGAAAGCCATCGGATTTGACATTGCCCAGCCATATAAATTATTTGCGTCAAAGTACATTATGTATGACTCAGGTTTGTTGGGAAACATACCCCTACATACAATTTTTAGCGTTCGCATATCTTTTTTACACTGTACAACACCGCCCCTTTTGCCTTTTTCAATGAATAAGATCATGTTGATATCAGTTAAAAGTTCTAATTCCCCTTTGGTATCTTTTGCATAGCATCCCAAGAAAAAACCCCGGGGACGTTTTAATTGGCAGGATCTAAACCGTAACTTCTAAGACATATATCACGATACTTTTCAAATATATCCGCTAATATTAAAACGTCGCTTTTTACATATAAATTAGAATATTCGCCTAAGTTTTGTATTTTAAAATGATGCCAAACTGTTTTCGCGTGTAAATAATCCTCATCATCAATATGAGAATCGTGCAGCAGGCTATAAAAATGTTTTTTCAGGTAGTTTTGTTTCGTGCAATTTAATCCAGTCATCAAGATAGTCATAAGGATACACACCTTTACGAGTCAATAACTTATAATCATCAGGAAATTGTTCTTTGAGAATTTTGTAATCGTCACCATTTAAAGACTTTGTTTTTTCTTTTTATATTCAAGGGTAATGGTATATTAGATCTACCTCTTAAGGGATTATATTTATTTATATTGACATTCAAATGAATGACTTCTTGAAGCGCCCACCCACTTCCTACTTCTTCAAATTCCTCTAATTCTACTAATATTTTATTACATGCGTTGTTGTATATTTCGTTAAGATCGCTAGTTCGAATTACAACATAATTTTCAGTGTTGAAAAATTTAAAATCACTAATATAATTGGAATCGCGCTCGAGTTTAATAAACTTACAGCATAAACAGAAATTTCCTTAATTGCTCTCATATTTCGTAGGCGTTGGTAATTTGGAATGAACGATTTTAGATGCGTCTTCTAGGAAATTAGGGGTCGACATGATTCAAATTTGTGACTATCCCCGTTTTAATTCGGGTCTTAAATGCGGACATCCCCAAAGCAAAAAAACTTTATTATGTTTGTTCAAAAAAAATAGACACACTTTTATTACCTCATCCCATCGTATGTTCTCCCCATTCGAAGATTCGCCCACATCAACTCCACTGCCAACTATAAATTTTCGTAACTTCTGAGAAATTTTTAAAGAGATAGATTTCAAAATTAATAATTCAGATTCCAGTTTTCGTTTGAGTCCAACATTTTGGGCGTTTTCTAAATGTTGTTCAACAATCGTGATATTCTCGATATTTAAGCTGAGAGCTTCGTTTAATTCTTTTTCTGTTCTGGATATGGAGTGTTTTTGAATTTCTATTAAATTTATTCACATATAACTTTTCCAAACATTAATTGAATATGTTTCATCCGTGAGCACCTGTCTAATATACCAATCCACCTTTGATTCTAGTTCTTTTAAAATATTATGTCGATCGGGTCCATCTTATTAGTTCCAATTTTTCTTTAAAACTACCGAATCGCCCGCTATTCCCGTTACACCACACCTTTTACAATAACGAATACGTATATTTGGTCGTATATTCAACCAATAATCATAACCCCCTAGCGGTATACTCTTTCATCTAAGAGACTTTGGAAAGTAGATCTAAGATCGTACGGTATTGTATTACGCGAATAGCAACGCCACATGTTTCGTGAGGATCCTCTTACTACTAAACGCTAACACTTGCCAAAAAGTATTTATACACATCCCACCAACATTACGCTCTGTACCACTTGTTCATATACAGAGTGGTACAGAGCGTCTATCAAATGATAGACGGCCCACGTCGCGAGGCAAACGGCTGGCGCACGAGCCGCTCGGGATTCGCACGCCTACGCACACACACTCGCTTCAAGAGAGAGCGAGATGGACATCGCATCCTAAAGGCGGAAGTGGTGTCATAATAAGAGAGAGTGAGATGAAGGTCGCATCCAAAAGGCGGAAGTGCTGATAAGCTTACGGCAATTTACGTTGTTAGAGAGAGATGGACTGCTGTTGATAAGTACTTTCTTACTACTGTTAGAAACTTGTTACATTAATCATTTTCTCCCAAAATTACTAGGAAATTCTGTATGACTTTTATAAAGTACCATATGTTAATATTGATATGTAATTTTTTAGTTGGATGAAATTTATGTACTATATTCTCAGGCTGGCAGAAAAAAGTAAAAGTTGTTTAAATTCTATTATTGTATTTTAATATAATTTTTAAGTTCAATAGATTTATTACATCGATAAATCAATAACAAATAAAAATAATTTGCAGTTATCCCCTCAAAACATATTACGGCTATTTGTCACTAAATATCAGGACTATACAGTAAATATTCAATTTCTTGAAAGCCATATTGCTGAATTGTAGCCTGCGAAACTGCAGCATTATGAATGAACGTAATGTCATGCTGTATTCTAATATTGTTTCTTAATTTATGCAACAAAGGCGCATGAGTTGGCAGTTGTTTGCGTTCCTTAAAGTCAATCAATACCAATTCTTCAATTCAATAACTAAAATTTTTTATGACATTACCACTTTAAGAAGTAAAATATTCTTCAACTTCCTTTATGAATGGGCACTGCAAATTTGTAAGAGCTGCACAAACTTGAAATATAACAGTTATTTGCGGAATAAAGAATTGAGGCACCCGATCTAGTATACTGAAGCACTTTATTCTTCGTACTGTTCTTTCTACATGAATTCTAGCTCTGGCAATACGTTGTGTTTCATATACTTGTTGTTTGGTAAACTGTGGCGTGGTTAAAAAGGGGGGAATATTCATTCAATTTTACAAAAAGTATCTGATGTAGAGCATGTAACCAAGTCATAACAATATTGGTTATCGTAGCACTACTACAATTAAAACGAACTGCCAAATCTTCATGTGGCAAATTGATTCGTAGTTTCATAAGTGCTATAAGCAATTGATCCTCTTTGGGGATTCTTTCAACTTCCCATCCTGCATAATTTAATTTAAACTTATCCATTGTCTGAAATATTACATTGAATATTTCACTGCTATGTAGTCCTGTGTACATTAAAACATCGTTACGTACATCGTTATGCTTTATGTGCCCAAACGAAAATTGAACATGTAGCTTTTTCATCTCTTCTTTCAAGCAATCCACTTCTTGTTTCAAAAAAAAAAATTTCTGCGTCCACAGAAGCTGTAGAAGATGGGATACTTCGAGAGCAAGAAGCATCTGCTTCAAGGTTGTTTCGAGAAGCTGGGGGCACATTCACCAAAGTGGGTACATTAACATTGGTTTGTTCACAAGGTATTCTCCTCATCTTCTTATGTTGAATATTTGTAGATCTTTTGCTAAAATCATGACAATTATAAAAAATATTAAATAAGGTGGTAAACAAATAACATAATTACTAACCGTTTCTCTGGAGATGCAAATTCGTTTCTTTCCTACATTGTAATCAAACAGTGTTGGTCCGTTTTTTCTATCACCATTTGCGAAATGGCAGGAACAAACAAGAGAATATTTTGTTGGTTCTCGATCTTGACGTCTGCAAATAAATACTTATTAATCCACACATCTAAGTTCTTTACTATTTCAAATAACCTTATCAAATCTATCCACCGTTTTCTTTCAGCTTTATTTGCCGGAAAACAAAAAAACCTACAGATTTTTTGCTCACTGTAGTGTTTGCACAGAGGAGCGAAACACATAACCATTTTAACTGTGAACAAAAAGTATGAATATCAGTAAAATAATAAAGATATATAAATAATGTATACATGTGGATATACATAACCTCAAAATATAAAAAACCACTATAAAACAAACACAATCAACATACCACGCACTAAAATATATCCAATGATTAAAATACTTACGTTTTTAAATGAATTTGATAATAACTTTCCTTATTTTCTTTCTACTAATAAATAGTCAGTTAAAAACATTGACCTTATACGTATTTTACATGTAAATTTCCAATGTTTGGAAAGGTTTTCTTGGCCACGCCTCTTTTGGACGTCAGACTTAGGCAGCCCATTAGTCTACAGTCACGTGAGTTAGTGGGGGTATAAAACATATTTTTCACTAACATGACCTTTCACCTACCTGACTTCCGTCATGTGGGTTGCCAGCCCGCTTAGTGAAGACGGCGCGGTTGACCGGAAGTGTCTCTAAGTTTGGTTTTTAAATGCACCATTCTGTACTTTCTTTTACATTTTTCGAATCAGCGGATTGTTGATGAGATTCTAAGTATTTTCATGTAAATTTTAAAAACAAAACTAGGTGGCTGTGAATGAGATAATAAATTGCTTTTGTTTTGGATTGTCATTATGAGAAATAATCCAAATCTAAAATTTTTTCTATCTGTTAGTATCACATAATATCGCTTTATTTCAAAGCGATTTTTTCTCTTAAATTTTTGGTAGATACAAAAAATTTTCAAATCCGTTAGAGCAAAGAGAGCTTTAAAAAACTTTAATTCAAATTCGCGTAATTTTTAAGGTAACTAACACCGAATGCATGGTTGCATTTGAAAAATTTGAATTATAAAAAGCGATGTTTTCTAATTTTGGAGAAAAATAACTGCTAACCAATAGAAAAAGCTTCAGATTTGGATTACCTGTCATAATGACAATCCAAAACAAGGACAATTTATCAGAATCATAGCCACCTAGTTCTGCTTTTAAAATTTACATTAAAAAACTTATTCAAAAAAAATGTTAGAAAGGGCCCCATAATGCGTAAAATAAGCCGATGATTCGAAAAATGTAAAAAATACAGGGCATTCCTTTTAAATATCAAAAATTAGGGGCACTTCCGGTCAATCCGGGAGTAACTCAACATTTAAAATTATCCCGAAAAATCGTAACGTGATGCGGTGTAAACGATTCAAAATTTCAATTTTTATCCGAAGTAATCAAAAAGTTACTTCCCGTTGTCACCTGGTATATTACGCAAACTTTTATGTGAGGTTACTAAACTTGTGTGCATAAAGCGAAAGAGCAAAGAACCTTGAACCTAAAAATTGGTACCATACGACGTCCGGCCAAATTTTGTTTTAAAGGTATCTACGTAGCCTACATGCAATTAAGGCGAAGTTTCTTAACAAAGTCACCGAGCGTCCATATATCGGACGTTCAGTAACCGTGGACGCCCAGTGAACCTAAAATTTTCCACATCGGACGCTTGGTGATATATACTGTTATGTTATGTTCAACGTTGTGTCATCACGTTGTCACATCGGTACTGAAGTAAATGTCAGGCTGGCCACCCGTTGGCAACCAAATACCCCTCTTGCGGGGATAATTGGTAAATTTTTGCGTTACCATTCCCCCCCTCAGCCAACCGTCCTTGGGGCGAGAAAGGTAGAATTTAATTATAAGTCCAGATAACGACGAGTGTGGGGTATCATGGACAATTCTACTCGTTTATCAATTTTCATATTCAATTATTTCTTCCAAATTAATGTGAAAATCGTCTGGAATAAGCAACAACGTAAATTGTAAAGCACAACAGATAATATTTCGTCAATTAAATCTTTATCTGAATGGTTTCTATAAATTAGTAGTGGATTTTCTCTTTTAAAGCTTGTTGGTGACAATTTGTACCACAGAATCATCAACAAACAACCTCCCGGTTAAGTCACTGCATTCGTTCTCGGGTACTAATATCATTTTGATTGAAAGTCATCGAAAAGTTAGTTTCTATTTAGGCAAACTATCAAAATTGGCTGTGAAAGAAAACAATCGCCGGTCATTCGCGATTTAAAATAAATGAAAGAGAAACGACGCCCTCAATTTTCATCAATCTTTATTCGGCCTTGGTTGAATCAAAGTTTGTCGTGAATCCAATCCAAAGATAAGTGTTGGTGGTGTATTCAAAGTCATTATATCAGAAAAGTAAATAGGGTTAAATATCCAGAACAGGCAGTTCCTGTGGTGTGTATTTAAACAGAGTGTTTATTTACATTGGCGTTGTTCGAAAGTTTAAAGGTTAGTTAATTTTAAAATCTTAAAAATTCGTTAATTTGATTTCACTAAGTTACAAATTCATTCAAAATTGCCACATGGGTATCTAGGGATACCCCCGAACCTACAAAAATCATTTAATAGAGTTAAATTTGAAAATTTAACAAAATTTAGAGTAAAAACCCTGAGAAAGATATTTCAATATATATATATATATGTTGTGTCACTCGGCATCCGTTAATTACATGGTCCTAGTGGGTATCCGCCTATATACTAGTTGCATATACAGTACCCTGCAATCGAATTAGGGCTACTTTGATTTTATACAAATATTTGCTATTAATATTATAATAACCAAAATTTCTAAATATTTGCCGCAAGGGTATCTAGGGATACTCCCGAACCAACAAAAATCATTTAATAGAGTTAATTTAGAAAATTTAACAAAATCTGAGTAAAAACCCCTGAGAAAGATATTTCAATACAGATTGGGAAAATGAGAAATTAGTTATATCGGTATCCCCTCCTCGCTCCCTCGCCGTACATGTGAGAGAGCTCTCTCGCCGTACATCCGAGAGAGCGTGGAGGGGACAGTGTTATCCCAGAAATTCCATGCGCGACATGCTAGTCGACTTGGAACAATGTTGAGATGTAGACCTACTGTGTGAAAAACGCACGTCATAATTTGAAGTCAAGGTTGCCTGGAAATGAGAGTTTCGCATATTTATTTTGTTGTTGCTACGAAGTTTAAACGAAATTAATAAGAAATTTTAAAGACGAAAATAAAAACAGATTCTGGTGAAATGAAAGAAAAGAAAAATAAATACTCTAGAAAAATATGTATACAAAATAATTCGGGATTAAAAATAACTGTAGGCTTTCACGGCCGGTGTCTGAATTTGTACTAACAGTACATATTTCCAGGCTGATGGGCCGTGGTCTTTGATGTGTCGAAGTCGACGTTTCGCCAAACACTGCGGTTGGCATCTTCAGGACGATGATTAGTTTTCACTGGTCGCCTGATGAGTGGTGCTCAGGCTCTGGGAACTGCAATCGATACTAGGGTCAGTTTGAAGAACCTTGAACCCTTTTGTCCTCTTATGCTAAAGATGGCTCATTTCGCGCAGCTTGTAATTGAATGTGGGGGAAAAGAAAGGGTGTACATATGTCTGATCATCTCTTTATTTTGGTAGGGAAATTAGGACATATCCCGGGGTCATGTGCGATCGTCTGGGGCCGCAGCGCGGCCAAAGTTAAAGAAGTCCTCTGGGCGACGCACTCCCACTAGAGGAGGGGGCCTATCCTGGGGTTCGACGACCATCTGGACGCATGGGTTTTCGTTTTCGCGGGCCCTTGCCCACGACGAGTTGAGGGTCTTCTCTAGGTGTTCGCGAATCGTAGGAATGCCCAGGTCTCGAAGAATCTGTTCACTCCTGACAAACCACGGGGCGTCGACGATGATGCGCAGGGTCCTGTTTTGAAGACCTTCCAGGCCCTTGAGGTACGTCGGGGCTGCTGATGAGCAGGCCATGCTGATGAGCCTCGTATCCATGCGTATACCTAAGTACTAAACGTCAGGGCTCCACGGCAGCTGAACCTGTCCCACGTGGATGTTACTCCAGGGATCGCGCACCCTCTTCGTGAATCTAACCGCGACGCACTTAGATTCGTTCACGCCGAGCCTCCACCGGACTGCCCAGCCCAGGAAACTGTCAGTAGCGGCTTGCAGTCGCTGGCTGACGAGTTTCTCGCTTCTGCTTCTAGCGAAGATGACAATGTCATCTCCGTAGATAGCAACGCTAGCGCCGGGCGACCGGGGAAGGTCCCCCATGAACAGGGGGAATAGGCGCGGTCCCAGGAGAGACCCCTGCGGGACTCCGGACAGTATTGCACGGGTGCTCGGCTTCTCGGGGTTGATTTTGGTGCAGATGGATCTGCCCTTCAAATATGACCTAACGAGCCTAACCATATTGGGATTTAAGGCTGAAGTTATCAGCTTGCTGATCAGCCCTTGGTGCGAGACGGAGCCAAAGGCACTTGCAAAGTCGAAGAAGACTGCGCCAACGGTATCTCGTCTTTCGAGCCCGTTCCTGACAAACTCCGTGAACCGGAGTAGTTGGAGCTCTGTGGACAGCCCAGGAAAGTGGTGCTCGGGCAGGAAACGCTCCGCTCCGTCTCGCTGGATCGCCCGCCTCAAACGGTTGTGTTCCTCTTTTAAGGGAGGATACCTGCTGCACTGAAATTCTTTACGAATACGGCTACGCTCTTTAATTTGCTGTACGATTTCTCTTGGGAGAATTTCTCCTTCTGAGAACTTCGTTTTCAGCTTGGACTTTTTCAGCGCCTCTTGGGTCAGCGAGTCGTGTTTTCTGGACCCTGTCATCTATCTAGTACTTGGTAGGTTCAGGTACGTCTCCGTGATCATCGGGTAGTGATCGGAGGATAATTCCTGGACCGTGCGGCAACGTATCGGAAAAGCCCAGTTCTGGACGACCGAGATATCTAGGACGTCTGGATCAAACAGCCCTGTTGTGCTGAAGTGGGTAGGCTCAGTGGGTGCAACCACTTCGAAATTGTCCTCTTGGTCTAGCCAGGCTCTAAAGAGATTCTCGAGTTCCAATAATAGTGTTTGCTATTCATGTCCCCCGAGAGGGACGAGTGGTCAGCTAGGTCAGCTACCTTCTTCAGATTCGAGGCGGGCATCGGCTTCTAGGGCGGATTGTAGCAAGCTACAAAGAACGCCACTCTGCCGGATCTCTTAATCGCTATCGCGCTCGCTTCCAAATCGTTGTCTGGAAGCCGAAACTCCGAATGTGCGATGTTCCTCTTTACGAGAACAGCGGTACCTCCACCTCGAGTCGGCCAGTTAGTTTTATACACTTTGAAGTTCGCTATGCGGAACCTCTTGTCTGATTCCAACAAAGTCTCTGAGATAAGAGCGATGTCGATTCTTTCTTGCGAAAGAAATTGGGCGAGTTCCAATTTCTTGTTGACGATTCCTTGTGCGTTCCAGATCACAATTCTGAGGCTTCTCGGAGTCGTATTATTGATGACTGAATATTGACTCCGCCAGTTCAATAAAGAATTGCATCTTTTCCAGTGGATCAGATAGCTTTTCTAGTTCGCGCATGCTAGCAATAGCTTTCCCCGCGACGCTCTGGATGTACCGAAAGCAGGAAAGGGCTTCTTGTGCTGGTATCTCAGATGCATCTATTGAGGGCAAGCGTCTAGCTCTCTCCGCGGTGGGGGTGGGCGGTCTTGGTGTCTTTTCCCCTGACTCCTTCGCTCCTTTGCGGGAGGATTCGCTCTCCTTCTTTTTCTTCGGCTTATTCTTGTCTTCGTTGGGTTTGGGTTCCTGTTTGGGCTTCTACTTCTGCTTGGGCTTCTGCCCCTGCTTGGGCTTCTACGATGCTTTGGTGATCATCGCGTAGCTGGCTCCCGACGTAGACGGAGTTGCCTTCCCTGCCTGCTTTGTCGACCTTTGGGGGGCAGGTGTCCCAGAAAGTTGACCCAGTTTAGAAAATGTAGCGTCTGTTTTAGCCGATAGCGCCGGAGGTTTAGGGGCCTTCGGCGCTGGCTGTGCCGCCGGACGTCGAGTCAGCCTCTGATAAGCTAAGCAGCCGCCGTATGTTGCGGGGTGGCTCCCTTCGCAGTTCGTACACTTGGGATTATCCGCCTTCCCAAGCTTGCAATCCTGCACAGGGTGCTCTCCGCTGCACCTAGAGCAGCGTACTGCCATCGTACAGCATTCAGAAGAATGCCCGAATCGCTAGCAGCGATGGCACTGTGGCGGAACCTTGCGAGGTTTGAAGGGTACTACGGTGACTTTCATCCCAGGGATTTCCTACACCATGTAGGCCGCTTGAGAGCAACGAGGGTGTAGCGATATGGCTAATTTCGCATTTTCCTAATCGGTATATATATGTGCTACCACAATATATATTGAAATATCTTTCTCAGGGTTTCTACTCTAAATTTTGTAAAATTTTCAAATTTAACTCTATTAAATGATTTTCGTAGGTTCGGGGGTATCCCTAGATACCCTTGTGGCAATTTTGAATGAATTTGTAACTTAGTGAAATCAGATTAACGAATTTTTAAGATTTTAAAATTAACTAACCTTTAAACTTTCGAACGACGCCAATGTAAATAAACACTCTGTTTAAATACACACCACAGGAATTGCCTGTTCCGGATATTTAACTCATTTTGCTTTTCTAATAATGACTTTGAATACACCACGAACACTTATCTTTAGATTGGATTCACGACAAACTTTAATTCAACCAAGGCCGAATAAAGATTGATGAAAATTGAGGGCGTCGTTTCTCTTTCATTTATTTTAAATCGCGAAAGACCGGCGATTGTTTTCTTTCATAGCCAATTTTGATAATTTGCCTAAATAGAAACTAACTTTTCGATGACTTTCAATCAAAATGATATTAGTACCCGAGAACGAATGCAGTGACTTAACCAGGAGGTTGTTTGTTGATGATTCTGTGATACGAATTGTCACCAACAAGCTTTAAAAGAGAAAATCCACTACTAATTTATGGAAACCGTTCAGATAAGGATTTAATTGACGAAATATTATCTGTTGTGCTTTGAAATTTACGTTGTTGCTTATTCCAGACGATTTTTACATTAACTTGGAAGAAATAATTGAATAGGAAAATTGATAAACGAGTAGAATTGTCCATGATACCCCATACTCGTCGTTATCTGGACTTATAATTAAATTCTACCTTCTTCGCCCCAAGGACGGTTGGCTGAGGGGGGAAATGGTAACGCAAAAATTACCAATTATCCCCGCAAGAGGGATATTTGGTTGCCAACGAGTGGCCAGCCTGACATTTACTTCAGTATCGAAATGACAACCGAGAGAAATTGTTGTCGTCGTAAACACATGTATATATTGTTATGTGACAAATTTAATTAAAAGATTTGAATTGAGGAGATAATCTGTTTTTGTATTTATTTTAAGTATTTACTTACAATAGAAAAATGAATTTAATCTAATTAAGATTACTTACAGTTATTGAGGCGTATTTTTTTAAATGTGTGTGTGTGTGTAAAATTCTACTAATTGCTGGTTCCTTTTTCCCTCTTCTTCGTGAAATCCTCTTATTTTTTATCCTCATTTTTTCTGCTTCGTTGAGTCCCCTTGTTTGGAAGTCAATCAAATAGCGGGATGGCATGAATAGGAAGGATGGTGGAAATGTTTACGATTATCGATGAATTGACACTTACCAATATTTTTTTTGGATTTTTATTAAATTGAAATACTTTAATAAAATAATGTAATTTGTTTCTTCGCCGTTCTTGTAATTAATTCGAAAATTTATTCTTAATATTAGCTGCTCTTCTATTTTTATGGGTTCGTAGAAATAAAAATAACATCTTTAACGTTTCCCCAATTTTTTGTAGAATTGTCAACCCTGACAACTCTTCCGCCAATATCAAGATTAAATTTTCGAATTGAAGTATTTTGTTATAACAGAATTTTTCTATCCTTGAATATTTCCGGATACGTTTCTATAAATTACGATACGCTTGCTTACGGAAAGTAGGGATAAATGAGGGGACTTGCTGTGGAGAAGGGCTGGTGTAGCGGTTAATGGTAGTATGAATATCATTCGTAGAATAATTATTGCAGATCAGAGTTTCAGTGATATGGTTCAGTACTTGAGGAAGGAAATTGTGTTCGGATATGGAAATGACCCTTTGGATAAGAAAATTGATGATACCGCGTTTTTGGGCTAGATGATGGTGTGAGAGGCAGTTGAGATATCTATCCGTGTGCGTGGGTTTTCGGTAAACGAAATGTCCCAGCGCACCGTCAGGACGCCAATGTACGAGAAAATCTAGGAAAGGAAGGCAACCGTCCGACTCGATCTCCATGGAGAAACGTATGGAATCATGTTGGGAATTCAGAAACGATAGGAAATTGTTTAAAGACTTGTGTCATGCATCTGGCTTCATGCTAGATGCCAAACCTCCAAAATCAAACCTTCCTAAGCCCTAACCTTAAGAAACATGAAATGTGACCCAAAAATTGCTGTACTAAGAGTTGATAAGGGAAATACTATGGTAATCCTGGTCAGTGAAGGGTATGAGCAAAAAGTTATTTTCTTACTGCAAGACGGCACCTATCAACTTCTTAAACGTGTTCCCACTTCCCGAATTGAGCGTTGCGTCATTAACTCCATTAAAACATCACCTATCCTTTCCGATACCCAGAGGTCACCTCTCCCTAGTGATTTGTCAGCCTCTAAATTACATGGTCTCCCTAAAATTCACAAACCCAATATCCACTTACGTCCTATTGTCAGCACTATCAGTAGCCCTATCTACAAATTATTGAAGTATCTTTGTAACCTTCTAAAACCTTACGCTGGATACTGCAACACTTTCATCCAAAGTTCCCAACATTTCGTCCAACGACTGAAAGAGTTGACGGTAGATCCCGGTAATTTACTTTGTCAGCTTTGATGTCGAATCCTTATTCACCAAAGTTCCCATACCCAATATGGTATCTGTTATTAGAGAGTTCCTAATCTCCAATGGCCAACCGGCTGACTTGGTTGAAGCATGTCTTTCCTCTACCTATTTTCAGTTTCGTACATCGGCATCCTGAGGGTGACTTGAGACATTCAGTTTAGCGAAAACCAACGCATACAGATAGATACCTCATTGGCCTTTCACACCAACATCCAGCCCAAAAACGCGGTGTCATCAATTCTCTTATCCAAAGGGTCATCTCCTTATCTGAACCCAATTCGCTTTCTCAGGAACTGAACCACATCACTGAAACTTTGATCCGCAATAATTATTCTAGGAAAGATACTCAAACTACCATTAACCGCTACACCAACCCTTCTCCACAGCAAGTCCCCTCATGTAGCCCTAATTCCCCTTAAACAAGCGTATCTACCCTACATTCATAGTGTCACCGATCGCATCAGCAAGATTCTCTTAAGGAACAACATAAAAACCATCTTCAAAGCCAATTTCAAGCTCCCAGACTACTTTCTCAACAAAGACCGCAGTCATCTGGAAGCCCCTGGTGTCTACTAGATTCTATGTTCGTGCGGTAGTGTGCCCATCGGTCAGCACTCGTGCTACTGACCACAAGCATTGTACGTGGTTGTTGCGTATAGCCGGGTTTGCGCTGGCGGAGCATAGACTAGAAATTGGCCACCAAATCCAATTCAACTCTACTCGCATCTTATCTCGCAACCCTCACTGTTATAGCAGAAAAATCAGTGAATCAATAGAGATTTTCATCCCAACAATTGAAATCACGAAGATGGCTATCCCTTGCATCACATGTGGAAATCCCAACTTACCAAACCTCCTAGCAACCGCCACGCTTCATCGGTCCATAACGTTACCGCTCCGTTGACCCGAGACAAGCCCTATATAAACCCCTCCGGAACGAATACTCCCTGGTCAGTGTGCAGTAACAGCCCTGAATGTGCCCCATAAGAGTGTGGACGAAACGTCAGCAAAACCTACGACAACGACGTGGTTTCAACATCGAAACCAAAAGTATAGTGTTATTGACGACCGCGGAAGCCTACGTACCAAGATTTATTTTAATTTCGCAAAACAGTTAAAATTAAAGTTGTTCTTCAAAATAACAATACCCTACCAGTGACTAATACCGCATACAAATTTGGTTCGGATCAAAGGTATAACATTTGCAGGAATTGGTCGCATTTGTGTACCATATTAGTTATTGTTGGGCTGCAAATGGTGATCATGTTGAACACCAGCTTTAATTTAACTTTGTAAAATTAAAAGCCCCTTTTTGAAATTAACAAATATTACAAGTGTGTCAGGCAGATATTTTAACAGCCACTACTTACCGAGCCGTAAACGTTAGACTCTTCAAATAAGGTACAGTTGTATGTAGAATTACAAGAGCAACAGAATGAGACCAAAAATGTATGTTGTGGTATCAAAAAATTGTAATGACGTCATCGCTCGAATTAAATGAAACTAGAAATTCTTAGCTTTAATAAAAAAAGTACATAAAAAGTTAAATGTTTGAGCGTCTTCCTCAAATTCTACACATGTATATTTTTCCAGAATATAATAGAGAAACTGTTCTGCAAATCTTTTTAATAAACATTTCCCTGTACTTAAGCTGTAGCGTTCTTTAGTAAATTGGATATGAAGCTATATAGATAAGTTTTTTTGCTAAAATGCATAGAGTGCTGCGGCGGCATACTATAAACTTTTGTCTTCCTAAAGATATTCATTAAAAATAATTTGTAACATTTAATTTATGCATACATCTTCAAAATCTATACAAAATAGACACCATTTTCGTTCATACAAACTGTAATGCGATTCTTTATATTTTGTTAAACATTTACTAACATTTCCGGAGTAGTTTTGGTAATGTCCACGTCACGCGTTGCCTTAAGAAATTCATCCAGAAAGTTTTTCAAAACAAAACATTTTTACCTTGCTAAATTGCGACATTTTTTAAATAACTTTCGGTATGGTCTTTTTATATTTTTTATTGCCGAAAAATTTAGTGTGTAATCAATATTTGTCTACGTATTTCGCTACTTAATATTGATATGTGCTTGTTACACGATGAAATGTTGGATTAGTTTTAATGAATACCTTTAGCGAAACAAAAGTTTATAGTATTTGGTGGCAACACTCTGTCTTCTCATTAAATACTAATTTGTATAGCTTCATATTCAATTTACTAAAGAACGACACATTTTAGATATAGGAAAATGTTTATAAAAAATTTTCAGATTCTGGAAAACATACAGGCTGTTGCATTTATCAAAATTGAAATAGCCTAAATCAAACTTGGCAACGATATCGATGACCTTATAGAATCTGGTTGATACAAAAAAATCTTCGATGCCATGCCGAACACTCCAAAAAATACTCAAATGAATAAAATTTGAATCACCGTTCTAGCGTGTAGATTGGCCGTTAAAGAAAGAGCGGAATTTCGCAACAATATCAAATTACTTCAATTATCTCAAAAAGTAAGAGGAGTACGTGGAGGGAATATTAAAAAAAGATGACATAGACTGAAGAGGAGAGTGCAAAAACGTATAATATACAGAATGTTCCATTTCAAAAACCAAACTTATATTACGTGTAGGGTATACTGAACACCTTGTATACTTGGGCATAATTTTTGCGTGATGCAAAACTTGCTTCCAAATATTTTTTATTTGAAAACTTTTACTCTAAATTGCTTAGGAAAGGAATTAACTTCCACCCACACTCTAGGCGTATTATTCTTCTTTGCTTTTTCCTCTAAGATACACTGTATACGCAAATCAAAGTTTTATTGAGATTAATTATGCACATAGGAAATATATCACATGATGAACACAGAGCATATTTTAATTAATTAAATATTTAAACAAATAGATACTTAGTGGCACCAGAATCGGCGTAATTCTTTCCTAACTTATGTTTATACAATGTTCAGAGGTTATGAATGTAATTATATTATAAATACCCATATATAATGCAGCAAATTAAGAATAGAACTAACAGATACAATAAGTTTATGCAATTCTCTTACATTTAAGTTTCTTCTCTTACCCAGCCGAAGGATTTGTTATGTTCTTTTGGACATTTTGGTAACGTTTCGCAATCGACAAAACATGTTTTAAAATTGAGATTGAATATCTGCGCCATACAGTGTTGCCACATTTTTTGGCTCAGAATTGACAGCGATTCAGTCATATACGATATACAAAAAAGTTGCGAACAGCGCCATCTATCGGAAGGCACCCGAACTCAATTTTAGTTATACATTACTAAACTGAGCCATTTTAAAATTAATAGTAGGGCCCCCCCTGGTTCAGCTTTGCGACGGTGGCTCAGGTTTTTCGGTTGAAGTTACTATCTGTGGCTCAGCTTTGTATCATTACCCTAAATATATATATATATATTGAAAACAGTAGAAAACAAAAATACTATCCAAGGCATACTTGAAATAGAAAATTAAAAAAAAATTCGAACATTACATTGATTTTATACAAAAGAAAATTAACAGTAATGTCGAATATATAAATACTAATATTTGGTCCAATAACCACTATTATCTATCGTATCTGCATTCTGGTACGCATAGAAGCAACAAGATTTTGACAAGTTTGGTTACCACGTAATCCTTCCTAAATGCTTGTAACATGATTGCGCAGATTTTGCTTTGTACGAATAACTAAATCTAGATTGTTCTCCCAGTTGGCGCCCATAATCCCCCATAGATTGAGCGGGGTACGGAAAATCTTCTACTATACAGCATCACGTATAGATTGTCCGTTCGTTATGGCAAATAAAGTATTTTTAATGAGTCTTCTGAATATTGGCGAAACAATCGTTTCTTTTTGTTTTCTGTCATGGTTATAGTATATGTATTCAAGAACCTGTAATAAAATGTACAATTCCTACGTAATTGCCCTAAATTCTCCATTTCCACATTGTAGAACATTGTGGCCGAACTACAGCGCGACACCACCAATAGTCGGCCACTAAAGGTTAGCCCCCATCGACTACTGGAACATATTAGAAATAGCTTTGTTTTGCCTACTTTATTCAAATACATAAACATTTACTTTACATTAATGCTATATTCGGTCTAAAATAGAAAGCCAGCTTTTTTTTCAGTAATCGACCATCCTGGCCCACAATCGAAACGTAATCCTTTAGATAAGCCCAGTAGTCGGCCACTAATTTACAG
>JAROYD020000019.1:308678-397094 GCA_029618875.2 Dynastes tityus
CCGTCGCGAATAGTGGTAGCGTTATACCAATATTTCGGGTAGTTTTTGGCGCACGTGTCGTTAATCATGCATACGCAAGTTGGATTATACATTCCGCACGGTCCGTGTATCATGTGCTGCGCGACCAATTCGAAAAGCTGCGGTTCAGCCTCTGCATCGGGCAATTCGGCGCTAATTAGCTGATCGATGCGCACGGGATCTCTAAACTTATCCTCATTCCTGAGCGTGATAAGTATATGGGCGTGCGGTAGACCGCGCTTCTGGAATTCTATAACGTGCAGGTGAGCGATGCAAACACCCATTATATGTCCTTCCGTAAGGTCTGCCATTAATCGATTCAGTTTCATTTTAAATATTCGGCAGACCAACAGTGGGTGATTAGATGCTTCGTCACCTGGTGGCAGATTTTCAACAATCTCTGGCCACTTAGGATTACACGTCATCGTGATAAATAACGACGGATATCCTATTTTCGACACGACCGCCATCGCGTCTTGAAATTGTTGCATCTGATGTCTCGGAGACATTATATACGACGATGGTAAAATTACCATTCGACCAATAGGTAAATTCTCGCGCTCGCCTCTGCGGTGGATGTAATCCACCAAACCATCGTATTCGGTGGCACGCAAGCGGTCTTGATTTTGACGAATATAAGCTATTCTGTTAGCTTCTATTTTTAAAAATGCCGACACGACGAACTTTTGGTTTAAACGTCCCGCATATCTAAATACATTAAAATGCAGTTCGTCGTTTTCCCAATTTCTAAAAGCTAATCGATAGCCATAATATTGACATAGTGTGACCCGTTGCCGTCCGTTTTCTCCACGAACGTTTCTCAACGGAATCTCTAAGTTCCATCCCTGGTCGCCATGGGGAAACAATAGAGGAAACAATAACGGGTCAGCGTGTGGACTTTCGTGGTCTATCGTTCTAAAATCACCATCTCTGTCAGTTAGAAATACTCTCATTTGAGGATTGGGCGGCTGGTTTTCGTTGTACTCTACGATTGCGGCTACCTCTTGAACCTCCGGAGGATCGTATTCGCGTCTATTGCCTCGAGGGCGATGAGCAACAAACTCCAAACAGACGCGCGGTATCTGAATCTCACCAACGATCTCTCTCCTTCTTTGTTCTGCGTATATGCGTCCAAGGTGGCGATATTGTTGCGCGTACGGATTCACCATTCGCAACTCGTTTTCGATCAGGACGGCCAAATTTGGATCGATGTTGAGACCGGCCGCGTTTCGAACTCTATGTCGAGCCGCTTCTTCGGGGTCTAGGAAGTAAACGGGGCCGTATCGTTGCTGGTCTCTATTAACGTTTATGTCGGTGTAGTGGTGGTACACCTGGCCTTGTATTGCATAAACGTAAGGGCCGCGTCCTGGTATGTCGCGCAGGTTCGCTTGGACGCTAGCAAACTGGAAACAATTGTTATACGCAATCACTTTTGTTTTAAATTGTCTCGACAGTGGATGTTGCCCTTCGAATAGGCGACGCAACTCATCCGTGTGTTGTTGATACGGAGGCAGCGTAACTTTGCCATTCGAACAACATTTGTTATAAATGTTTCTTGTAGTTGCCTCTAGTCTAAAATATTTAGCTTGGCAATATTGGCAGGTCTCTTCTAATCTACCACAATAATGTATTTCAATATTCTCTCGAATAATCGCTCGAAGATAGTTCGGCATTCGAGGTGGTTGATTTATTAATGGGTCATTTTGTAAAATTCTCAAAATTTCCTCATCTTCGACGCGAGCGTTATCTCGAATGATACGCTCGTTTTCGTCTCGTGCAGGAATATCGTTTACAACGACGTCTGCGTAATCGTCTACCTCTCCCTCTGGCGGATTCGTAACGTCTATTACGAAATTTGCCAGCAGGGTATCCAGCTCGTCGTCGTCTGGAATATTATATAGAGGTTGGCGCAACTCACTCTCATCGTTCCCTTCAACAGCTTCATGCACCGGACAGCGCCTATTCGCTGGTCCTGCGATGAAGCAGACGCATCCCGCTGCTCCTTCATGAGGAGAGGAGTCTTCGGTTCTGCGTCTCTTAGGAGATGATGGTTCCGTGCGTTGAGACGGTGCATTTCCTAAATAATATATTGTTTGTAATAGAAATTTCGAATTTATACAATTATTAATTTTTTAAATTTATATAACAATTATGAATTGTTTAAGATGTATAAGGTTTTCTTGTACTGGAAGGCGCTGCCCGACTTCGTACTATATTTGTTTAACTTTGTGGAACTACGGAAATTTGGCTTATATTTTTATGTATTATTTACAGTAATCTCTCATTTCGGTCTGTAGATATGAAAATAATAATAAGGATATTGCCAACATTAATATTAACATTATTTTAGAACTATTGTCATGTAATATTGAATGTAATATATATTGCAATTTAAAAATTTCAAATATGTATTTGTAGTATGCTCACAATATTATTATGAAATGTGTTTTATTATCAAGTGATATTTAGATTTGTTTTAATTTATAATCTTAGTCAATTTATATTAAATTAATAGAAGAAAACATATTTTCAATATAATTGGAAAATTCTTACGATTAAATACATGACAATTAATAACATTTATAGTTTTCGACTTTGATAAATATTTTGAAATTGATTTATCTGTTGTAAAAAATAGTTTTCATAATGATATAGTCAAGTTTATAGTACTAAATTCCAAAAAATGTACAGCAAAATATGCGAATGTTTATGAGAGAAATGTGTTTTATTCGAATTGTACTTGTCATTTTTTTTCTAAAATTTTAACACAAAAGAAATTACATGTAAATATGGAGATTTTTATATATGTAAGTTTAATTTTCTGATAGATGCCTTAAGAAAACCCATTTCAGCGGACATACGTTAAAATTGTTGTCACAAATCTGACATGAGTATAAGTTGTAGTTTTTATTTTTTTATTATTAAATATATTTATTTCGAGAAATTTAAACTACAAAAACCTTTACGTATATGAAAAAGAAGAATATAAGCTCGGTATACATCATTTATGCTCCCATTCGCATTCTCTGCTTTATATATTTGCGTATCGATTTGAGCAGTACGGTATACATATCGGTCGATTGGAAACAATTTCAACACTATAAATTGGATTGCGAAACTACTGCAGACAATATTTTTTTTCATATAAATGTAAATGAATCAGTAAAGGAAAAAATATTTAAACTAATGATTGATTGAATTAGAATTTTTATTAAATGCTAAAAGGTAGTTATGAAATTATTCATTTCGAATGAATAAAACCTAATTGTTTATTGAATTTGAGAATCGAAGTTTATTAATACTAACTTTATTTTTTCTTTTAATTTGAAATGCGGCAGATTAATTATAAAAGAAATACCCATATCAATATTTTATGTTTAAACTTATTACCCATTATTAATTACAAATAAACAAACAATTATATTTAAAATTATTTCACCAACATATTAACGTATATATTTTTATAAAAAAAAAAAATAATAATAATAAATACATGCCATTTAATAATTGTTTTCTTGTGTTTAAAAATGTTCTTACGCGAGCGGACGTAAGCGATAAACTTTAACGATCTGTCACTTCAGTAGTTCTTGAATAATAAATATTTATTTTTTCATTTATCACGTGTTTAGGTAAAAAAATTGCTACAAATGTTTTAGTTTTTATTTGCGTACAAATAAAATTTTGGCAAATTTCATCAAGGCGCGCTTGCTGATTGGTTATTTTAAAATTTTCTGTAAAATTCGAAATAAGATGCATGTTAGTTCTTTTTGAAATAATCAAACTGTTATCAGTTTTCATCATATCTGGAAGTGGATTATAAAAATGGTTGTAAGAAACATGTTTTATTTGAATAATATATATTCTATTTTTACTAAAGTATTAGTGAACCAAAATAAATTATGTATAAGTATAATCATTCTGTGAGTGTTATATAGACATTCAAAAATATAATATATATATATATATATAATTTCGTTTAAAATAAACAGTTATTGACTTTCGATCTAAGTACAATCGGACAGAGCAGTTAGATCTGCATATTTTAGGCGAATCGTTAATTTTCCATTTTATTTGGCGTTCTTTTTTTTAATTTCGCAGATAATTGTCGGTAGTTCCGACAACAAAGATCATATTCGCATACACTATGCTAAGAAACTTGCGAACATTTATCAGTGACGCTTTTAGAAGTGTCATAATTCATGTTTTTGCAGATATTGACAAATTTTTTTTTGAATCTAATACATTATATTTATAAATAATTTTCTCAAACAAATAAGTTCTGTAAAACGCAAGATGTTTTTTCTTTATTTTTACAATCACGTTATACTATTATTAATTGGTAAATTTCAATGGATATTATGAAATATATTAAGAGTAAAAATAATGAATTTTGTTTTTAGCTAATTCATAAGAAATATAAAAGTAGCTAAATATACGCAGTCAATATTAATTGAAAAAAATACAGTATGAGAATGTTTATTTTTCTTCATATCTACTTTAATAAGAAAATAACAATATTTAAAAAATTTAATGATATTTGTGTAAAACTAAAACATAATTTTAAATTATGCGGGTGATTATGATTTTCTAAAAGTAAATCAAATGTGATTGTTGTTAAATAGTAAACAATGATGTACTAATTCAACATCTTTATTGACAATCAGTTGCTCTAATAAATTTACTTTAAAAATAATATTGTTCATATACCTGTCAATGATATAGACGATACTGCACCGTCTTCTATCGCAGTACTATTTGCCGACGAAGCACCATCAACGTTAACCGTTTTGTTTGAGTGCGCCTTACCCTTCTTGCGGGTTAATCGTGGCTTCGCTTTTTTAGGCATAACTAAAACATTCAAAAAATTCTTTTAGATGCAATTAATATTTAACAACTTTACAAAATTAAGTACGCACTATACAAACAATTTACATACGTATTTGCACGTATAAAAGTGGGCATTGTATAATTTTTTATTATGACGCAAACAGCTTTTTCCCATAAAAAGTGCGTGTAATCGTAAAATTCTATTCGGGAAATATTGAAAAGCTGTTATCGTCGAAAACATTGTAATTTTAAAATACGATGCTTCTTACCTCGTTAGATGTATAAAATCTTTTATCCACAAAGCTTCAAATTAATTAATAAAGAAAAACGAAACTATTAAAAGAAAACTAAATACAAAGCGCTATTAATTCAAAATCAAAAATCTAAATTTCAAATGACGTTTGCAAAGCAAAGTGAAAATTTTACACGTTGAACTTTTTTTTCAACAAACTAACAATGCCTACTATTTATCCATACAAACAATCTTGATCCGTTTGATTCTAGCTTTAAAAGCTGCGTTACATGATGCGTGATTGCGTACGTAATTGTACAAAACGTTTCCATATTTTGGAATTTTGAATTCCTTACCTGTTGCCAGATTATATAAATTCTAAATTCATATATGGTTTCTATATAACCTTGTCCGGTGTTAATTTCAATAATATTCCTCATTTAGTCAATACATAATTTTACGTGCATAATTCCGTACAGATTTCTGTGTCATGTAACGTAGCTTTAGAAAAATGACAGTTTTCCGTTTTCTTCTTCTAATAAGTAGTAATAAATGCGATTAAACTTAATCGATGTGTACTTATTTATTAATATAAAAATGTCAATAGCTACATAGTTTCCATTTACGATGAGATAAACGGATTACCTTCGTTTGTAAACTGATTTAAGCATCTTATTCAGTAAAATGAAATATGCAAATAACAAATTAACATTAAATAGTAAATTTACAATAAATAATTAATTTGATATAATAAAATAATAAGTAATATGTACTAACCTGTATTTTTCAATATTACTATCCTATTTTCATTCAATCTTCAATGGCTTTTTTTTACTTTTCTTTATATTTAACATTTACACGAATGTACGTATGCATTTCAAAAGGTTGAAATGAAATGTCAATTAAGGTTACATTAGTTTTGAACGAAAGGGCTTATGTTTAAGATAATAAAAAAGAGTTCAAATAAATTCACATTTTTTCTCATTCCATTCGTAAATGATAATGTAATTATATAAGGCGACGTAAACAATATGGTAATAAAACTATTTTCACTGTTTACTATTGTATCTATTACATCGCGTTTGTATATTTGTGACTGCAAGATGTATGATATTATATGTACCCCATAATCATCAATATATAACTGCTATCTTTTTATAACTATTTGTATATATATTATGTAATTTTATTTATGTAAATGGCTAAAATTATCGAAATTTATCCTTATAAACGAAGATGGTTATTTGGATTTTTTAATAAAATATTTCAGTTGGCAAAAGTGTAAAATTTGAAATGTGTAAAAATGCGAATACAATAATAAAAAACTCGATAATTTTATATGCGTTTTAAAATATTATATTTCGCAATAATAAAAATATATATATTTAATAAATTAAACGATAATACATTAGATTTCGGAATATTATTTTCTTTTTTTATGTTGCATACGAATTTAATAGCAATTCTGATATAAGGTTGCTAGTAGCAACGGAAAAAAAAGACGACTTTTAAAACGTAAAATGGTAGGTATTTGCAGACATTAATTTTCATCGTGTTAAATTTGATTTTATTTATTTTTAGAATCCCGAATCCGAACAGATGGAAATTGTAAGTATTTTTATTAATTCCTTTTATCTCAAATTCACTAACAATGTTCATTTTTATTTCAAACTTACTAATAATATTTGTGTTCTTCGCGTGCGTTTGCAAGTTTCAAAAGGGTGTTATCGTCGTATACCCGGTTTAACGTACGGATAGGTAAAGCAGACGGGAAATTATCGAGTAGAAATTTCATCTTTTGAGGTTTAGCCATGTTTGAATAGTAAGTAACTTGTAAAATAATTTTATTGCCGATAAATCGAATATATCTTGAAAATTTACGAAAAAATGAATTTTTTCAATTAGTAAAACGTACTTTCTGTAGGAGATACGATAAAAGGGTTATTAAAAAACAATGTTCGGGGTATTAAATTATTACACTCATCACTTAGCGTTATAAGTACGACTCAATTCCAAAAAGATGAAGCTTCAACTCAATAATTTCTCGTCTGTCCTACCTATTCATGCGTTAATTCGAGGACACGCTGCATATTAACTCCTATACTATTTGTTTATTGTATAATACACATATTTTTTTATATAAATTGTTTCTTTATTCGTTGCACAGACACTGTCGCTCCGCCACAGCCATCGCTTCCCCCAGCCCAGGCGTCGCCTGCTCAAGTCCAGGCGTCGCCTGCCCAAGTCCAGGCGTCGCCTGCCCAAGTCCAGGCGTCGCCTGCCCAACCCCAGGCGTCGTCGTCGTCTTCACGGCCGTTGCCGCCGCCGCAAACTGTTGCGGCACAATCGGTAAGAGTTAATTTTTAATTGTAATTTTTAGGGAACGCATTTCTATTGAAAATTCGCAATAATGATTACGAAAATATCATGTTGCATCGATGGCTAAATAGTGTTGTTTCGTTTTGTAATTTCTCCTTTTTTTTTTGTATTTATAAAAGTTTCGCAGTTCCCTTTTTGTGGCAAATTTTTTACAAATACATATATATATATATTCATTTAAAAATTTTTGCTTATTACTACTAATAAAATATTAACGAAAAATTATATTTGCTGTATAATCTTTTACTAAATTTTCATCTTTACTTTAGTATACTATTTTTTTGTTTCATATTTAAAAGCCAAGAGAAAAGAGCGTTGTAAATGATCTTTTACATATAAATTTAATCTGCGTTTTTCAAATTTACAAAATACGCAAATATCAACTATTCGGATACATTTTCTCTAAGATCCTTTTTGTATATTCGCATTTTTATTTGGATATATTGGTGAATTGTTTTATGTATTTTTTTAACGAAAAATGCGAAGGAGATGTTTTTGATTCTACAGATCTAATTTGTATTATATTATTATTCAAGTTTTCGTTGCATATAATTTCTGCTGGAACTATTAATAATAATATAGAATGTAATACGAATAAAAATTGAAGAAGCTTATATATTTAGTATAAATTATTTTCAATAGATAAATTAATTTGTTACGTAAATTGTACATCTTATCTATATTCTATTAAAAAATTTAATTTTTATTCATGTTATGATTTATGTAAATTCTTTTTTATTTTTCAGAAGAAAAAAAGGGGACCTTATGTAAGTATTCTTATTATTTTATTTATATTTCACAAATAAAATAATAGTTATGTATTTCTTTATATATATACATATCTATAAGCTTTAAAAACCAAAACGATTACATTCTCCGAACATTAGTTATTTATGTATAATGTCATATTTTACTGAATTTTTCTTTTTTTTGTTGTTTAGGAGGACGTGCTAGAAAACGTAGAAAGGGCAAGTGGGCCAAGAGTTGCCCAAGAATTCCGAGAAGGTTTAGTAAGTTTTATCTGTATATTTCATAGGATGCCATTTTATTAGAAATTCATAATCATGACCATGTGAATGAAGATGTCATATGCACCGATAACTAAGCAATGATCTTTCGTTTTTTAGCATGTCGGTTCGTGTGTTTGTACATTCAGCTTTTATATTCGTTGTTTCGTAGCAAGCTTGTTACAAATTGATATATTCATTTTAAAAATTTCATATGCATTTTAAATATATTCTATATTATTATTGATAATAATAAAATATTAATCGAGAATAGTATACGCTGCACGATTTTGCCATCTATTGTCATTGTTAATTTAATATATTAGTTATTTTTGGATTATATATTTTACAAATTTCAATGAAATTGTAAACATTTGTTAGTGCTAAATTTGATTCAAATCAATAAATATAAACAATTACAATAACAGGAACGGCAAGAGGCAGAAATGCGTAGACGACGGCGCCAAAGGAGGCAGGGCTTTCGGGGGAGGCGCCGAGGCGGGCGGGGGCGACATCAACCTCGCCGGGGAGGTCATCGGGAAGGTGCAAATGTAAGTTTCATGTTTGTACTTTTGCAACAACTTCTATGTTATCGCAAATATGCTAATAGAACTACTATCAAATTAAAAATACTTACATCTGTATTTCAGAGGCAAACTATATTAGATTGATCTCTTACTAAAAATGATTTATATGTATTATTATACAATTTAATATAATAGTGTTAAGTCAGATGCGTGTTTCCATGTCGAAATATGTTTATTTTTTTTATTGCATAAAATTTAAAGATTGTGACAAAGTATAATTTGTGTTTAAAATATGGATGTCTTTTTTTTTATCCAATCATAGTAAATCATATTTTAAAAGATTTAACATTATGTTCTTCATTATTAGTTTGTATGTTTACAAAAGTTTCTTTTTTCTTCTAAATTTATTATATTGTTTAATATGTAATACATATTAATAATCAAATATAAATCATCTTTACGTACTACTATGCTACCATTTATATATGAAACACGTTAAAGTATTTCTCATTAATTTTTTTTTTAATTTCAGAATCCCACAGGAAATGCTAAAGTAAGATGCAATTTTTTTTCTCTTCTTTTTAATTTAATTTTTTTATTTCTTTCAGATCATACATATTTATTGTAAGAATTTATATTTAAATACATTGTGAAATCTTCTTTGCGTTTTTTTTATTATTATTCAGACTTGCGTTTGCTATATGAATATTTATTTTCAACAAAAATTTATCAATGAAAATTTTTCTATCTAGATCATATTGAATCTATCGATTTTAACATATAAAAATTATTCCGAAGAAAATTTTTTCCGAAGTCTCACTTCCTCTCCATTTCAACGACTTCGTAGTACGTGCATCTTCATATACTGGAGGAAATCGTTCTTTTCCATGCATCTGTAAAATCACATTTTAATTTTATTTGAGCATTTTAAATAGAATGTATAATTGCTAATTATTATTTTCGTTGCGCATTTAAAATGGCAAAACGTTGAAAATACGTATAAATATGTATAAAAATTACTGCGAGACAAATGTCCATGGAAAATATGATAGATACAAACGAACCGCTCTTTAATTTTAAGAAACCAAATTGTTTATGCTTGTACTCTGAGTAAAAGAAATATAATTCAAAAAATTACTTCAAGCGTTGTCTTACTAAAAATCGGAAAAACACATATTTTTAACGTTACTATATCTGTTCTGTTTACTTTTTTGCCAACATCTTTAATACATTTAAAAAAATATATAGAATAATGCATCGATCGATCACTTTTCACACTCGTTATGTATATTTGTAAATAAATAAATTATTAACATTATTTATAACTTTTCGGAATATTTGAAAAGAAGGATGAGCATCTATTTTCTCTTGATTTTTCGATATAAAAAAGGTATAACCTCTTTTTACGATCGATCATAATCATATTGTCCGATAAGAAATACTTTTTCTCGTAAATGTTGACACTAAACAGAAGTATTAAATAGATAACTTACCACACCTAACCTACAATTAATCTTGGTTTGTAAACTTTCTTTTATTCGATACTTTCGCTTTATCGTGATCACTGACAGATTAAAATCAAACATGCGATAATAATTCCGATAATAAACGATTCAATTTACCTTTTGTTCCTATCATACTGTTATTTTGGGATGAACAGTATTTTTTCTTAAACTCATCACCCATTATCATGCTTTGCACTCGATGGATACGTAACGTAAATACAGTAATTGTTGTCGACGCATTAGAATATGTGTATATTATTAATTACTTTTCCAACGGAAAAGAAACTTCTCCTTCGAAACATCAAGGCGCAATGGAAAAATCTACAACGAAAAGCTTAAATACTGTATCGTAACAGTCTAACTGTGATTACCTTCTATATATTTGACATTACATTCCTAACCGTAGCTCAACGTAGGCTATCGGCAAACATCTTAGGTTAGGGATAATATTCAGACGTCATAACGATATATAAAGATTATAAATGTTGTCATTTATAATTATTGTTGCATCTTTATTACCTCTTAGATCTTTGCCTCCCGATTTATATTTGTTTGCAGTAACGGTTTCAAAATCGTATAACCGCATGGATTCTATCAGCTGTTCCTGTAATCATATTTATACATCAATCGTAACTTTGAACAATTATAACGTTATAAGTTTACCTTTTTTTCATTAGAATTTCCTTCGGTTTCGACACGTTCCTGCAGTAGGTTTATTGAGACGTTTACGATTCGATGTGTCTCGTCTGTAATTGAAATCAATCTTTTTAGCCGATTTTAACCAAAATCATTATCATATTATATTATATATGTACTAAATTCGAATAGGAGAGAACGTGCTTGGTAATAATTTTATTTCTAACTCACCTAAATTATATTTCCGGCTTAATTATGACCATAATTTTCATTCGTAGACACCG
This sequence comes from Dynastes tityus, assembly GCA_029618875.2. Classification (NCBI taxonomy): domain Eukaryota; kingdom Metazoa; phylum Arthropoda; class Insecta; order Coleoptera; family Scarabaeidae; genus Dynastes; species Dynastes tityus. The sequence continues at coordinate 320,094 of JAROYD020000019.1, forward strand.
TACTATCCCGAACTCCTTCGAATAGACATTACATCTGCTCCTTTGGCTTCTGGATGCTATTTATTACAGAGAACGCTTCTCGAATACGTCCTTTATCCGAATTTCATCGAGATTAACGACGAAAACGTCAATTTGTAATGCGTATTTCTTTTGCAAGTTTTACATATGAAATATTTGAGGTTAGATGTCAAATCGCTATTTATCGTTCAGTATTAATTCTAAATCTATTCTTCTACGTACTCCTGAAGTATTCCTTGTAAAAGGAACCGTTTCTTTCGCTGCAGATTGAAATGTATAAAATATGAAGTATTTAGTAAAAGATGTTGCAAATGCGCAAATTTCCACCAATATTGATACATTTTCTAATTCTTATCACATCCAGATTCGCTACGCGCAATGCGAATTTAAATCCAGTTCTACCAGCGAAATATGGTTGACCTGAAAAGTGTCCAAGGGGTGGTTTACCTACAACCCCTACAGAAGATAATTTATTTTTGTCCTTTGTCTAAGAGCTATTACATCCAGAGTTGGCATGTACAATGTCAATTTACACTCGGTTCCACCAACAAAATAGGGTTGACCTGCAAATAGTCTAAGGGGTGGTTTACCTGCAACCCCTAAAGAAAATAATTTATTTTTGTCCGTCGTCTCAAAATTATCACAATCAGATTCACCATGCTCAACGCCAATTTAGGCCCAGTACTACCGGCGAAATACGGTTGACTTGCAAGAAGTCCAAGGGGTGGTTTACCTACAACCCCTAGAGAGAATAGTCCATGCAATCCGTCGTCTAATAGCTATCATAACCAGATTTAGCACGCACAACGCCAATTAAAACCCGGTTCTGCCAACGAAATACGGTTGACCTGCAAAAAGTCCTTTGGGTGGTTTACCCACAACCCTTACAGAAAATAGTTCATACAACCGAATGAAATGAAATATAACTAGGATGGGTAAACTGCAGTATCTCTATGCGTATAGAACTCGATAACTGTTCCTTACTACTTACTTGAGGTTTGGGTTTTCATCTAAATTTGCTGGGGTGGGTATACTGTAGCTCAGACCTAGAAAACTTGCTGGGGTGAGTGAACTGCAGGCGATATTCCTACGGGTATAGACTAAAAAAAATTGCTGGGGTGGGTAAACTGCAGCTGGTATCCCTTCGAGCCATATCTAGACAGTTTGCTTGAGTTGGTGGAATGCGAGACCGTTGAATTCAAAAATGTCGTAAGAAATATAAACATAAAGGTGGCATAGAATATTGAAAAAATTAACGATTGGTCTTTTACAATCGATTAGAAGATCAATAACGTGAAGAATATTATAGTACAGTAGACTCTATTGATTTACAAATTTCTATATGTTTATAAAACATGAATAGTTAATGATGGCTTTCTGAACAGATGGTACTTTATTTTAGGAATACACACGGTACATTATTTTCAGGATATAATTTCAGTTTAGTTGCTAATGATTACTTTTTACTCAACTTAACAGATTAAATTGATATCGAGCTAGGGTAAAATTTACAACATAAACTGAATTTCTTTTATTGTATAAAAATCAAATGTTGTTATTTACGTTAGGTGATTATAATAAAAAAAAAGATGGAGATATTTCTATTATTTGTAAATCCATTTGGATAGACAAGATATGAAAATAAGCAATCGCTAAATGCATCTAAACAAATTAGTCTCATTTTTATGCAATAAAAATATTTCTTCTAATTTATCGATTAGGAAAATATAACGCCAAAACCATAACTAATAGGATTTTCTCGATAAAGCCTATCGGTATATCACAAAAATATTCACGGTAGATTCAATAATACAGGCCAGCTAATTTTTGTACCTAACTACTTTTGTCCGAGCCCGGTATATATGCGCAATTGCGTAAAATGTCAAAGGCTGAAATATCACTTTAGACGTTTGTATGCTATTGGGTAGCCTATGGGGGAGTTGGAATAATAATTAAAGTCGACGTTATTTAAGTTTCTTTGCATTTTTTAAGTAATATTACTGGAGTGGGGATACCATTGCTGGAGTGGGGGTACCATTGCCGGAGTGGGGATACCATTGCCGGTATGGGGGTACCATTGCCCGAGTTGGTTTCAACTGCGTTAAAATAACTCCCGAATTTTCAAAATTCGTGGGTCCAGCTAGTTATTACATAAAGTTCGAGGTTAGTGTTGTAAAACAGCTTACACTGAACTCCGCCTCGTGATTATCTATGCTGATATTCTATTGATATTGTAACCTGTAACGCATATATTAGGATTTGTTATTATTATTGTTACTGTTTTTTTTTAGTGTTGGGCGATTATGAATGATATAATCGAGATATATCGATTATACCTGAATAATCGATCATTCGATTATGGTTCAGAAATCATTCATTATTCGTTTCGACTGCGCAGGAGCACACAAACGGATTACGATTCGAGATCTGTATTCGAAACTTCGAGGTTTCGAGTTTCGAAATAATTCACTCATCACTCGGATTCTGTCAAATAATCGAAATCGTTAGTAAATTTCGAATGGGCATCCGATTATTTTAAACGATTATTGAAATATATCGATTATGCCCAACACTATTGAAGATGATCCTGAAGTGCAATATATTGTTCACGCGTTGTACAATAGCATTCCGATGTCAGATGAAAAAAAGGAACTGTTTAAGAAATCTATTACTAACGATATTCATTTATAGAAAATAAAAGAATTTTGCATGCAAGGTTGGCCAAAAGATTCAAAAAGCTTAGAACCCGAATTAAAATTATATTTTAAGCTAAAAGATAGAATTTATCTCTCCAATGAATTATTATTTTTATAATAGTTTTATTTTAAAACTATTGTTCCCAAAAATTTGACATTAGAAATGCTTCAGCAAATACATAAACCACACTTTGGTCTACAAAAAACAAAGGCTAGGGTTAGACAGTTATTCTACTGACCTAAATTAAGTGAAGATATTTAAATTTTTTATATCTAAATGTGATCCTTGTCAACTAAACAAAAATGCAAATCAAAAGGAAACTTTGGTTAATCATCCAATACCATCCAGACCTTGGCAGTATATTTTTTGAATTTAATGGAGATAATTATTTACTCTTAGTAGATTCATACTCTAACTGGATAGAAGTTATAAAGACAGTAATTAAAACTGTTAGTGATGTAATTAAGTCATGCAAAAGAATATTTTGTCAGTTAGATGTTCCAGATATCTTCTACGCGGATAATGTTCCGAATGGAATATTAAATTAACATTTTCTAGTCCACATCACCATCAGTCAAATGGTCTATCTAAATGTTCTGTTGGAATAGTTAAAAACATGTTGAGAAAAGCCAACTGCAGTTCAGATCTAGATGAACTACTAATGGAATATCGAAATACGCTTTTAACTTCTATGTCAGATTCTCCATCTCAGTTGTTATTTAATAGACTGTTAAAAACAAAAGTTAAAACTGATACAAAAAAACCAAAGGAAATTATATGATAAAACAACAAAAAACCTGGACAAACTATTTAAAGTGATCATGTCTTATTTCAAAAAAATAATAAATGGGAAAAAGGTATAATAATCGATAACTATAATGGTAGATCATATTTAATTAGTGATATTTTTGGGAATACATTTAAAAGAAATCGCAAATTCCTTAAGAAAACTAAGTATAATAATAAATTAAAAATAATTTATGATTTCTCCTTAGGGGTAGATAATAATACTCCAATAGTAAATAAGAACAACAATGAAAATGATAATACAACGGCTATTTCAAATAGTGACAGTGATAATGTTAATAATTCAGTAAATGTAACTTTCGATAATGTCAATAAAGAATGAGGGTCTATCAAATAGTAGAGTTAATAATGATTTAAGCTTAAATAGAAACTCTACTGCTCCTAACACTGCTAAGCGAATAAGAATACGCCCCCTTTATTTAGAAAATTATAAAACTTGTTATGATTCTCACTTAAGCGATGATAATGATATTTAAGTGACTCAAAAAGACCATAACGTGTTTGTTACTATATTAAATGTAGAATTTCACTTTCTTCTAAGGAAAAGCGTGTTATGTATATGACAATGATATTGTTGTACGTACAGTTACAATAAGAACATATAGATGGCACGACGACCAGACAGAAAGAAGAATGGCAGCTAGTAAGCCACATTTTAGCATAATTGAGCTAGCTTCTCCTCTATGATGTTGGTTACCTTGACTATATCTTCGTCCAGGGCATTGAAATTTCTTATGGACGGGTTTACCACATCCAAAATATAAGAACACAAGTATCTACGTTCTGACTCGTGGCAATTGAGGATTTCTTTCGTTTTTCTTCTTCTCCTAATAGTCTATCTTTCACAAAAGTTAGCTTAATATCTTCTACCGTTTCTAACGCAGTTATAATAGCTTCATATGACTTATACCCGTTTGCACCGTATGCGTAATAAGCATTACTTAATTAAGCTATTCTTAACACGTAGAGTGCCACAATACAAAAAAATATTTTGCTCCTGCAGCCAGTTTCCAATTTATTGTAATTCAAATGAAAAATGATAAATAAAAGGCAGAAAGTGTATTTACTCCACACACTTTTTTAAACGGCACTATTTATTTAATTCTTTTATGTGACACCGGATTGGTATCACGCGGCCAATATTAAAAAATCTTTCCACGCACACCTGCGTGGCACCAGTGTGACGTCACGGTACAAGTCTGAACTCGTTAGATGAGTAATGCTAGTTGTAGCATTTATTTCAGTTGCAATTATTCTATTGACCGTGTATAACGTGTATGGGGTGTTTATGTATTTATTTTTGTAATGGGTGATTATGAGAAAGAACAAAAACGCCTTCAGGCGCTGTGGCAGGAAATACTTTCTGATGAAGAAAATGACCCCGATGATTTATTAGGGGATTATTATTCATCAGACGGGTATGAAACAGAAAGCTCTTCAGAAAGTAGTGAAGATGACGTAGCTCCCAGACCAAAGAAAAGGAAGAAATACCACAAACAAAAAAATGAAAGTGTGAATATCCCACGACTACTTGTCAAAAAATTACTACGTCCCTGGACATAGAAACACAAGTAATCCCAGGTACTTCAAAGGAAAATGCCGACGAAACGCTTTTGAAATCTATAGAGGACACTATAGAAAAAATTACTAGGGATGAAAGTGATTCTGAATCTGAACATATAATTGTGCAACAGGGAATAACGTGGGGACCACCAAGTGGGCACAATCTAAATCAAAATATATATTTCAATGCCACTAAGACGGGTATACGCGCAGCTGTGCATGAAAAATACTATGATAAAAAACCTTATTACTTTTATAGACTCCTAGTTAATGACAGTATATTGAATTTGATAGTTCAAGAGATAAATCGATATGCAACACAGTGCCAAGCGCAACGTATTACACCAGGATCCCGTATAATATCTTGGAAGGCAACAAACGCAGGTGAAATTGAATACTTTATAGGTATCCTAATTTGGATGGGTTTATGTCAGCTTCCATCTATAACGTTATATTGGTCTAATAAGTTAATTTATAATAACCAAATAAAAAGTATTATGCCACGAAATAGGTTCCAATTGCTACTGAAAATGTTACATTTTTGTAATAATGATAAAAATTTGGAAAACGATAGGCTTCGTAAAATAACACCACTTTTGGATCGTCTAAAGCAGTCGTTTCAAAGTGTCTTGGTTCCAGGTGAATACGTTTGCATTGATGAGACATTAGTTCCATTCAAAGGCCGTTTGAAGTTTAAACAATATATTTCAAACAAACTACATAAATTTGGCATTAAACTCTTTAAACTTTGTCAAGAAGGCGGTTATACATACAATTTCAAGGTATACTGTGCTAAAGAAAACGACGAAAATACTTCTGTACCATCTAAGGTTGTAATCATACTTATGGACGGACTGCTAAATGAGGGACGAACACTATGCACAGATAATTATTACACAACTGTATCATTAGCTCATGAATTGCTAAAAAAGCAAACTCACCTCATTGGCATTACGAAGCAACCGGAAGCTGAATCCAAAAAGTGTTGTACAGAAAAAGCTAAAGAAAGGTGAGCCAGTAGCAGAAGAAAGCAATACTGGTATGCTAGTGCAAAAATGGAGAGACAAGAGGGATTTGCTAATGCTAAGTACACGCTATTCGGATGAAATGTTAAAAGTTCTGAAGAGGAATGTTCAGAGTGAAAAGCCAACTATAAACAGAATAGTACATCAACTGATGCTGTGAAACTAGGTTAAGCAGCGTTTAAGCCGCTCTTTTCGAGGGCTTAAATTTAAGAACAGCTTAGGTAGTTTATTGTTTAAAATGCGGTGCAACGGAAACTGACACTTTAAGTCATTCTTAACTTTAAGCTTTACTTAGCGCGTACGATCCAAACAGGCATTAGGCATCGATAATAATACATAATTAACTTTCTCTTATCGGCATTTTTTAATTGTGAAAATATTTCTTCTAACATGACAAAATGACTTAAGAGTGAATCTTCTTTTTTATTTTTAACATGTCTCAATTTTCTTCTTAAAAATACACGACTTCGAACTCCTTTCTTTTTAAAATTATTCTCTAAATTCTTGTACATTTCATATGCGCTCTTCTTATCTCTCAGGTACTTTGAATAGCTGTCTGCTACACCACTTATTGAAATTACTTGTGCCCGTGCTTCTTTCGTAAGATTTTCTTCATTGTCGCTAAACGTTTCTTCCTCAATTGCTTTTATTACTCCACTTTCTCGAAATATACTTTTGACTCTAAACGACCACCGGCCAAAATTTTCACCGACAAACTGCACGAGGTTATATTTTTCTCGACAGCATTTCAACCATTTGTTTGTTTCTAGTATCTTATTCCTTCACTAACCGCACCTGGGCCCATAGCCCTAATAATAATAATGGGTTTTGACTTGTTCGTTCTTTATTATATGCAGTAAAACTTAAACATATCTATGCATTAAGGGAAGTTCACACTTATGCAATTAGATGATGCAACTGAATTGCGGCATTAAAATGCATGCGCAACGAAATGCATGTTTAAAGCATGTCCTATTTTTCCTGCATTTCTTATGCAGCTCTAGTGGTTTTTGTAGGGATATCAAAATTGCCAATAGTTATTGTTAAGTTTACCATACATTTGTTGTGATAGTTCAGTCGTTTGACATACGTTGTTTTAACCTTTAAAAGTTACTCCATTGGATCGATTCAAGCATTATTTGTGATGAAAATGTGTTGTTTGCAAAAGAAATGTGTGTTCACATGGACGCGTGAAAGTGTCCAAGACTTAATTGTACTCTATTTTTATTTTTAGTTGCGCTACTCCTTTTCCTATTGCCTTTAATGGTTAAAGATTTCTGTTTCTGTTTGGTAGGTTCAGCCCTACTCTTCCCTGCCTCCTTCAGCTTTCTCTTCCTTTCGTTTTCTTGGTGAACTTTTTTCATAGGAGTCCCGGTCAGTATTTCAGAATGTCCTTTGCGAACTTTTCTCCTTGTTCCAACGCAACCTCTGAAAAGTGGGACTGGTGACATGTCATTCAACATGTCCTTGAAATCTGAGGTTGAAACGGAATATTGTTCCTTGTTTTGCTGTGTATGACAAGTATCTGAAGAGGTGAAGTTGATGGAATAGGATCTTGAGGATGAGAGTGTTTTGTAGGATTGTTTGACTTGGATGGATTCACAATGGATTCGTGATTATCTTCTTGATCGCATTCATCCTCTCCATATGTTTCCTGAACGATGACACTTTGAGGAACCTCATCACTTGAAATGAAATCTCATTCGTCTTATTTGGCTGGAAAGGATAAATTCCACATTCCACAACGGGTTCCTCCTTGGCTGGTTTTGCAAAATTTTTAAAACGAATCAACCATTTTAGAAATATGCTGTCATTTGTCCAACCATTGTGAGAACATTTGTAAAGTGGTCCAGCTGGTCCTCCTTTTTCTAGAAGTGGGGACATGCGCTTTCTGGGATAAATGAACAGGAGAGGAATATAATTTCCAGAGGCCCTGAATGAGCATATCACTGTTATGTTCTTTCCCCTTTCCCAGCTCGTCACTGCCCCGACCTGTTTTTTACCTTTCGGTGCTAATATCTCTCCTCTTCTGGACTGAAGATATTCCCGTCTCGTCCATATTATATATTTTACTTGCGCCAAAGTAATTGTTGCCGATAACTCTCTCTAAATTATCATAAAAAAGGGCCACTTCATTTTTGTTGAAAGCCACTATTCTGTTGAGACTGGTTGCTTCCGGTTTCCTCAAACAAATGGCCGAGTTCCGTTCGCGGAATCCCGTTACCCAGGCTTCTCCTACCATTTTAGTTTCCCGATTGAAATTATGCTGAAGTCCAAGTTTTTCTGCCACATCAAATGCTACACGCCTTAGGTCTGTCAGAGCAATCCCGTAAAATGATTTAGCCAATAACAACAGGTATTCAAATAATTCTTTCTCCTGCTCTGTTGTAAAAAGGGGTTTTCGGCCTAAGGAAGGTTTAGCCGGGGTATCTGCTTTGATCCTGTCACGTAATGTCGATCGCGGAATTTGAAATTTATTTGCAACACTCTTGACTGAAGATCCACTTTTAACCATTTCCATAGCTGCCTGGAGTTTCGGCACTCCATTTGGCTTTGTCGGTAGTTCTTTGGCGGTTCCGTACCATCTGCAGTTACAGATAAAGTATGTGAAGTTGTACAAATTACGAAAATGTATCTTGCTGGGATAATACCGCCACCATGGCGCCATTTCCCTGGTTACCAGTGCGGCATTACCCCTGTGTGACAATATGGCGGTCAAAGATAAACATCTCGTCAACCATTCTATAAAACTTAGGTATGAAGACGTAGAAACACAGCGAACTATCTTAGCTCTCTAGTCAAATATTTGATACAACAATAGAGAAGAAATTTGCACACTCACCTTCGAAATTCTTCTCTCGAAGTATTAGATGAAAATCACATAAAATAGTTTCTGTTAGGTAACGTCACTACAACACAACCGAACTGATCTGAAATAGATGACGAGCGTCTAGCTGCAGTCTCGATCCCACCAATCATAATTAAGTAGCAGTCACACCAGCTTGTAAATTCGGCAATTACTATGTTCAAATTATTGTTTAGTTCAGACACAATTATAGTGGAATCATCAGCGTACAGTACAATTTTACCACGAGTTATGTGTAGCGGTAGGTCATTGATAAACAATGGGAATAAAATCGGGCCGAGTATCGACCCTTGGGCAACACCAAATTCATTTTTGTAAGGCTCATATTCTATTAAAATCATTTTTAAGAAGGGTTAAAGAACGAAGTGGTGCTTCAGTTTTTATGAGTGATGACGCCAGTCAGTATTACTCTGCTTGGAGTTCTGTCATGAATATTGAAAACACTAAGAAACTATTATGTACATGGCATATTGATAGGTCATGGAGGAATAAAATAAATCTAATAAAAAACAGAGACTTACAGGAGCAGGTATATAAATAATTTCTGTGGATTAAAAATTATTATTTAAACACTGTACTATATTTATTTTGAATATGGAAATTGCAGTGAAAATTCGGGAATTTAATGTAAAGTTTCTTTCAGGTTTACAAAACCTTATGTGTACTTCGTCAGGAACCAGATATTAATAAATTCAATAGCTATATGCGATCTTTCATTGATTTATTAAATAAAGATAATGATGCCATAGATTTTAAAAACTATTTTCAAACTAATTAGGCAGATAAGTGCCAGATGTGGGCTACGTGTCATCGCATTGGTAGTGGAATAAATACAAATATGCATTTAGAGTCGATGCATAAAGTTTTAAAATACATATACCTTAAAGGTAAATAACAATAATTTTGTGGAACTGTCTGAAATCATTAATTTTAATACATGTTTAGGTACCCATTGTAGAAGACTCGATAAAACATGGCATGTCTTGTTGAGATATGTGAGAGATAAACAATTTGACCGAGTAATTAAACTCAGTAAAGGAAAAGTGCCAGGAAAAATTTCTTTAATTAATAAAAGACACCTTAGTGCTATAAACGATAAAAGTATGAAAATAACAAAATTATCAAATGGCTGGAATGTTGACAGCCAAAAAAGTTCATACACGGTTATAAAAAGTAACAACAGTGAAGATCACAACTGCAAAATAAAGTGCAATATTTGTTTATCTTGCATACATATTTACTCTTGCACATGTATGGACTATCTAATTCATGGAACTATGTGCAAACATATTCACAAAGTTTGCTTTGAAGCTGAAAATATTTCCAGAGAAACTAATATAAATAATGAAGCCATAGGTGAAAATGAACACTGCGAATTAGAACAACATCGTGAAACTTTAACACAAGCTGTAGATGATGGCAATATTCGAAATAATATTTGCAACAATCTTTAGATTATTTCGGGCACCTTTACCTCTGTTAAAAGTATGGAAATTTTATATAAAATTAATAACAACTTGAAAAGTATCATTAACTTGATACAGTGCAATGAAACTTTGCCTCTACCGCTTGAGCCACAAAAGATGCATCCAGTAAATAAAAAAATTGATCAGCAAAAGTATAATTTTTAGTTATAATATTTTTACATGTTTTTAACACCTTTAATTTCCTAGATTCCGTTCAAGAAAGAAAAAGCACAATTTAAAACGTTTAGGGTGTTTGAGGAAACCCTCAGTCATTGAAAAAGACGATATTAAAAGAATGATGAATGAACAGAGAGAGAAACGACGAGAGAATGTTGAAATTCAAGTAACCCTCGCATAACGCGGAGGTTGGGTTCTACAAATATTAGGTGTTATAGAAATCGCGCTATATGTGGATTACTTGTATATACAATTGTACTATAGTAGGTATACTATGCGGATACGGGGCCACTTCAAGGCCATTCGCGGCCGCGGATTTAATCGAAGTTTAATCGAACTTTTGATCGAAGTTTAATTAGCGGCCACGCCTTTAATCCGCGGACAATTTCGTGGAATTGAAGTTTGATTAGCGAATCGAGTTTTTAATCCGCGAGCAATTTCCTGGAATCGAAGTCTGATTAGCGGCTCACGCTTTTAATCCGCGGGCAATTTCCTGGAATCGAAGTTTGGATTAGCGGCTCACGCTTTTAATCCGCGGGCAATTTCCTGGAATCGAAGTTTGATTAGCGGCTCACGCTTTTAATCCGCGGGCAATTTCCTGGAATCGAAGCCAAGGCACTTTGATTAGCGTCCCGAAGCTTAATTGTTGCTTTAATTAGCAGATCGATTCGCGGAAAATATGGCGTCCGCGCTTTATTAGGCAGCCAATTTCAAGTTTGCGCTATTTAATCCGCGGTAAAAATGGCGTCCGCGCTTTATTAGGCAGCCAATTTCAAGTTTGCGCTATTTAATCCGCGGTAAAGATGGCAGTCGTGGAAAGATGGCGTCCGCGACCATGGTAATTAGCGGTATCGTTCGCGGCTATTTCTAGATCGTGCCTTTTAATCCGCGGCTAAGTTCACGGCGAATTCGAGATTTGATATCGCGGATTCCGCGAAATAAAATCCGCGACCCATTAGCATTAATTACTACAATTAGCATTTAAATCGCGACCGATGACGCAATAGTCTTAATGTACTTATTTATAGTATTCTTGGAATAGAACCATATTGTGTCTTACAAACAGGTCTCAACATGATGTACCCTCCTTCCAGAACAACAATTAGTCAGGCAGGCATAAAAATTACTACATTCTTGAAATTGCTCTTTCAATCTTAATTATTGCATTCTTGACCATATAAAAGGGGTATTTTCTTTCTATCCATCACAGTGTTTCTTCGAGTTTCTAGCTTCGTACATTTCAGAGTTCTTCTAAGAGTGCAACTTTAGTGGTTTATACAACTTTTCATATAAGTAAATAATATTTTTTAATGTCTGAATTTTTCCAAATTTAGATTTTTGTAGTTGTATATATTTCTTTTTAATAACTTTAAATTATTTTGCGATCCTACACATTTTTCTATTTTAATTAATATTTTCTGTTTAAATTTTATATATTTTGTCTATATTACAGAGAAATGGCATCCGAAACCATTAAGGCCATGTACAAGGTCATGGAGCAGACCAAGGTCCTCCTTCGTCCGGGTAATGACGTAACCGCCTTTATCAAGGCGACTTCGAGAATATCCGATTGTTAAATATCCTAATGAAGAATGCCAGGAGCGTTGGCGAAAAGGTAAGATATTTAAAATCAAGTTATTTAAACTCGAATTATTTTTATGTTTGTAGACCCAAATTCAAGCGGCGTTGTGCCACGCCACTTCACATCGTACGTGGCTCAAGTCGTTAGAGATACGCGGCAGAGGTGGCGACCGAGTTGTGCAGAACGACCGGCTTAGGTGGAGCGATTTGAAAGCGGCCGGAGCCGTATTCGTACGGGCTGTATCACAAACCTGATGCACCAGGACCCCCGTATTTCCTGGAGGACGCCAAGTCCATGTTTCAGGTGTCGTATCACGAAACGAGCTGCGCAAGCAGCTCGTTCTTAAAAAGTGAACACCATGTTTTGCGGGAAGTTCGCGAAGCCCGACTTGGAGGAAGAGCTAAAATATATATCCACCAAGAACCGGGTAATTAGCATGGACAATTTCAATGTCGAGGCTTGCATGTGGAGTACGTACAGGGCCCAATTCTGCGCGAATTTGAGGAATTTCAAGTAAGTTTTCAAATATTATACTTTTGAACACCGTTGTATATATGTAATTTGTAGGAAAGGGATTCTGGCTGGGCGCTCGTCGCGATCGTGGACCTGGCAATCAACATTAACCACTACAATCCACAGCGAGTCGGCTCATATCTGCCTCTTCCGCCACCCATCCAGCGGAAGCAGGCGTGTGTTAACGTACGTAACACCGACGATGCATGCTTTGCATGGGCCGTTGTGTCGGCGCTATACCCCGTAGAACATGGCGCACATTCCGACCGGACCTCCAGCTACCCATATTATAGCGAAGTTCTTAACCTGGGGGATATCACCTTCCCAATACAAAGAGGCGATATCTTGAAATTCGAGAAGCTCAACAACGTGAGCGTGAACGTTTATGTACTGGACAGGAAGCTAAACGTCTCCCCCAATCGTCTTACAAAAGATAAGTGGGATCGCCACGTTAATTTATTATTGATTCAAAGCAAAGATGACGCCCAGAAGCATTACGTGTGGATAAAAGATCTCAGCCGCCTCGTCTCCAAGCAGTTAAGCGGTCACAAAAGCAAGACGTTTTTCTGCGACAGGTGTCTGCACTATTTTCATTCGGAGGCGAGGTTGAAGGCTCACATCGAAGAATGCGGGAAGGTGAACGAGTATAAGGTCTCGTTCCCCGAAGAAAAAATAATTAAATTCAAAAACTTCAAAAATAAGATAAAGGTCCCATTCGCCGTGTACGCGGACTTTGAATGTCTACCTGTGCCGACCAACGACCCTAAGAAGCCCCAAAAACATGTGTCCTACAGCGCGGGGTATTATTTTAAATGCTGCTACGCTCCGGAGCTCTCCTATTATCGTGGCTATAGAGGTGAAGACTGCGCGAAGTGGCTGGTACGCGAACTACAAAGTCTTGCAGAGGACGCAGAAACGGCATATCAGTGTCCCATCCCTATGGACAAGTTAAATCCTGCCCAGTATAGAGAATACGCCACAGCTCCCACTTGCCATATTTGCGAAAAACCTCTAGGCCCCGATAGAGTAAGGGATCATTGCCACTTAACCCGCAAATACAGGTAAGTCGTAAACAAATTATTATTATTTTATTTACTAATTTTATGTATTTATAGAGGTACTGCACACGCACAGTGCAATCTGGAATATCGGGACACGAAAACGATACCCGTTATATTTCACAACCTCTCGGGATATGATAGTCACTTGCTGGTTGAAGAATTAACGCAATCGGGAAGTCACTTGAAAGTCATTCCCAACAACACGGAGCAGTATGTAGCTATGATACAGAGCATAGACGACAGTGAGGTGAAGTTAAAATTCATTGACTCATTTCGTTTTATGGCGTCTTCCCTCGAGAAGCTGGCTTCATATTTACAAGAATACCCCATACTCGAGAGTCAATTTGACGACGCCACGCTTCTAAGGAGAAAGGGGGTTTTTCCGTATAGCTACATGTCGAGTTGGGAAAGGCTTGGTGAAAGACAGCTACCGTCAATGGAGGCGTTCCACAACGATCTATCCAATACTCCTATTACCAAGTCTGAGTATGAACACGCGCAGAGCGTTTGGCGCGAGTTTAAATGCCAGGACTTGGGGGAGTATTCTGATCTATATATGAAGACGGACGTTTTACTGCTCGCGGACGTCTTCGAGAACTTCCGCGAGAGCTGTATTAAGAATTACGGTCTTGATGCAGCACATTGTTACACCGCACCCGTACTTTCGTGGGACGCCATGTTAAAGCACACGGACGTGGAATTGGACACTCTCCAAGATGTGGACATTTTGATGTTCCTGGAGAAAGGGATTCGAGGAGGCATAACGCAATGCTGCTCAAGGTATAAAGCACAATATTGTTGTTTTTAAAATGGTAATTCATATTTTGTTTACAGATACGCAAAGGCCAACGACAGGCATATGCCGGACTATGATCCCATGACCCACCACACAACCCACCCCACCACCACAAACTTGCACATAATAGAACAATAAGTAAAATTTAAATCAGTTTCAACTTGCAGCACAAGCCGACCAGACGCGCTAAAATGGAATCGACTAATGAATCAAGTAAGTTAAATATAAAATTGTTAAGTATATATTGTAATTATGAATTCTGTTTTCAAATATCAAAAACGAAGAGACAAATACCAACAACGAATTTATTGAAGAAGCGGTAAACGTCCAATCAAGTGTTTTATTAAAAAATTTCCAAGTACACATTGTAATTGTTATTAATTGTTCTCAGATACGTACAACGAATTTATCGACACCGCCTTAAAAATGCGGGAAGAATCCATCGTTAAAGAAAGGCAGCTCATAGGCCAATCCACATACATTTTGAATAAGAGCGGTTCCAAATGGCTCAACGTGGGCCTTAGTCCAGCAGCCGGCTACATACCGATAATCCAGATACGATCCTCCAACGCTTGCATATTCTTCACAGAGGACGAGTGGTCCGAGTTCGTGAAGTCGGAAGGCTACAGCCCGAATCACCAAATCGAGACCAGCTCTTACAAAGAAATCTCCATTATAAGATTGAAGAGCCGAAATCAACAGATTGTATTGTCAACGGAGACTTATAATAATTTATATAATCTCCAAACAGTAATTAACCATAAACTTGGCCTGTTGCAAAGCGGCGAATTTATTGTCTTTTATAAATGTATATTAAAATCATGTTTAAGCCTGTCAGGCGATTTGTATGCTAATATTCAAAATTTATTATGTAGTCACTTTAATTCTTTAAATGCATTGTATATGTTGGAAGCTATAAATTTAAGTTATAACACTGTATTCTTTGACTACGAGGTAATGAATTTAGGAGAATAAAACCCTGTATATTGCTAAATAATGATTTTTATTTATAACCTAGTTTTAACACATAAGAATTATAAGTGTACAGGTAAGTATGATTATAATAAATTATTTTTATCAATCCAACTGTTATGAGAATTATCGAATCCCAGCCACTTAACATATAACTTATTTCCTTTTCTTCGCAACACCTTCTCAACGAGGTAAGTGTTTGCATGTTTTGTTCTTTGCAGTTCAGGTTCATAAAAACTTCCAAAATCATCTCCGTCTACATCTTCCAGCAGATAGGTAGCAGGATTTGTTATTTGCACTTTACGTATTTTAAAAAGCTCCGTGCTCCAGTTAGGTATATACCCCTTCTGGAATACACCTTTATGCTTGCTGATTCGAACAACTTCACCAACGCTAAATTTATTTTTTCCTTTAACTTTAGTATTATTGTAAACACTAGACAGAAGATATTGTTCATTTTTCACTGTGGCATCTCGCGGTTTCATTTTAATAGTCCTATGTTTCGTCTCGTTGTACTTGGCAGTTACTTCAGACAAAATATCTATCCATTTATAAGAGCCTCTTAAACTGAATGCCTTGTAGAGTTGTCCCTTGATGGTGCGAATAACTCTTTCAACTATCGAAGCCTTCTTAGTACTATACGTGTGGAATAGTGATTTATGTGATGTTTGCTCATCAGCTCTCTAAACTCTCGATTGTAAAATTCCTTGCCGGCATCTGTTTGTAAATTTATTGGAATACGTCCCTGTCTCAAGATATAACCCATTGCGTCTCTGACCTCGTTGGCGGTTTTGTTTTTCAACGCATGTGCCCATAGATACTTGGAAAAACTGTCTATTACGATTAAAACGTATTTATAATCGTTATTCTCCCGTTTGTAAGGTAATAATTCCATTAAATCGCCTTGCCACAAATCATCTAAACCTTTGATAATTACTCGCCGTCTCATAAAGTTTCGCCTAGTTGGCCGATGTATTTCATTGACAACATCTTCCTTGCCCATGTTATACGATAACGTCTACTTTTCTAATGGTCTCGTCAAAAATACGGTGAATTTTTTCAATCGTATATCCACCTCCTCTGTTAAACGATTTATATGAGACTCTAAATTCAATATTTTAGCTTCTAGCCTTTTAGTTGTATCTTGTAATTCAGAATCTAATTGCTGGCGAGTATCAATTAATCTTTTTTAACGTGTTGCATAAATTGCGATAAATAATGTTTAGTCACACAGTCCTGTTCGTCAACGGGATCTGCCGCATATCTAATACGCTTTCCATTGGCGTTAATGTTTCCATCGGGTGTTAATGGGAATTCTAGACGTGTATGATTACGATTTGAAATGACTTTATTAGGGCCAAGGAAACGCCCAAACTTGTCGATGCTCATTGTGAGAATGGTACGTATTTATTGCACGACACCTGCTTCTTTCAATTCCTCTAGTATAGAGACAATTTCGTTATTGTGGCTATTGTTGCCAGCTGTCTGGGACGCCATTAGAAGTCGAAGACGATCTACTAACTCGTTGGTGTCATCCCAGAATACATACTGATAGGGCGCCTCCGATACGATCATGTGACTCGCCAGAGACTCGTTCCAGTAATGGTTTAATTACGTTACCGTACTTGTAGTTTCTGTTTCCTTTCAGCTGTTGCTTTGGGTTGCAATCGCGATGAACTACATGTGTGCGTTGTAATATGTCACGATACATGTCTTCATCTTCCGGCGTGTAAGTATCAGGACGCATCTTAAACAGCAATTCATACAAACCTTTGGTGCCCTTGTACACTTTATCATCGATTACAATATCACGTCCAGAAAAACTCATGGCGCTCTTACCCATTTTAAATGACCGAGCATGCAAAGTTGGGCCGAAAGTGGTATCCAATGCTTTACTACTCGCGTCGTGGATGAGATCGTGTATGTAGCTTCTAGGTAGGCTGTCTAATGTATAAAGATACTCATGAAATGGACTTATACGTTGCACTGGAGAAGTTGGCATTTGTTGTATTAACAGCTTGCGCAGATGGTTTGAGTTTCGCAGCCATTTCCAGTAAAGGTTCTTTAATATTCATCAATGGTTCTTTGAAGGATCTAACTTTGTTTAATTGTTGTGTCCAGCTCTTTTAACGGTTCGGAGATAGGTTTGAAGGTTTTCTGTAACAACTCATCAGTATCTGCTCGATTTAGCTTTAGTTGCATATGTTTCTTCCGTATCGCTCTACTAGCTTTTAAAATTTTCAACTTCAGCTCACGCTTCCGTTTCTCAAACTTTTCATCCATCCTTGAACAGCTTCTAAATAGCTTAAACAGCTTCTGAACAGCTCTTTAAACAGCTTCTGAACAGCCCTTGAACAGCTTCTAAATAGCTTAAACAGCTTTGAACAGCTCTTTAAACAGCTTCTAAACAGCTTCTAAATAGCTTGAACAGCTTTTGAACAGGTATCTGTTTGTAACTGCCGTTTTGAATAGGTTTCTGAACGGTTACGTATTGTCATGAAGCGATTCCAACTGATGTTGGACTATTTATTGGCTAACAAAGCATTTACTCTTACATGAAATGATCAACAAAAGTTTACGTTTAATATAACGCTTGAACTTCTTAACCTTCTCCCACATAGTTAATAGTGTAAATGAGCGACCAGGCCTTGACTAGAGGTATATATGGTAATCAAAGTTCTTCTTATATCGACCCTTATTAACATCTCTGTCCTTGTCTACCACCAAGAACCCATATTTATCCTTCCAGCACTCGGCGCACATAGACTTAAACTGATGGAAGGTCATATCTGTGCCGACATTGATCATCGAAGATATGCCTCAAATTCATATCATCTTGTTTAAAAAAGATCAAGAAGTTGCTGTTATCGCGAACTAGTTGCTTTGGAATGCGTGAGTAGGTCTGACACAAATAAAAGCTATCTACAGTTTTATGTCTGCCCATGCAGAAATAGAGTCTAATTTTATCCTGTTTATCACACACTACGTCATCAAATACAAAAACTGAATTTCGTCTCGTCTCCATAGGGTCTACGACATCTTCATTTTCATTATACGCATAGTATTTTACACCCGATGACTTCATAACTTTCTCGAGAAACTGATACTTTGGTTGATATAAGGACTTAGAATACACATACAAGTTGTCGAATCTGAGTCCATTTTCGTCAATCAATAACGTGAGCATAACATTCGTCTTCCCGCAGTTCGAAGGGCCGCAGATAATGCAACGTACGGTATCAGGTATATTTCCATGTCTTTGCTTACGCTCATCCTGAATATCCAAATTTAGCACTTTCATGCCTTCCTTTTGCTTAACCAGCCGCATGGTAAATGAGTGTAGAATAAAGACGCAACTGTATAAATATCTTTCCACCCTAATATAGTATTTAACGATAAATATAAGTTAGCTTATCCATCAGGTTTATTCTAATGATGAACGTCAAAGAGGGCGGAGGTTTTATTAACAACCTTATAAACAAGCTGCCTACTGAGATACATCTGCCTGGGTATCAGTATTGCGGTCCTGGTACAAAGTTAGAGAAACGGCTAGCACGCGGAGATCCCGGTATAAATCCGCTAGACGCTGCGTGCAAAGAGCACGATATCGCGTAGTCACAAAGCAAAGATTTGGGACCTAGACACGAAGCAGATCACATTCTTCAGGAACGGGCCTGGTCCCGCGTTAAAGCTAAAGATTCTAGTATTGGTGAAAGCGGCCGGCGTGGGCAGTAACTAACGCTATGAAAGTTAAAAGAAAATTAGGGATGGGTTTGAAGAAGGCGTTCAGAAAATATAGTCAGCAAGGCTAAAGGTGCGTTTACTAAGAAATTTAAAGGTGATTTAAAAGAGAGCGCGAAATTGTCATTGCCGGCGGCGAAGTTAGCAGTAAAGGAGGCAGGTGTAAGAAGCGAATTCGCACGCCTCGCATCATACCAATTCCGAAAGAAGGCAGTGGTGTATTACCGCTAATACGCCTATATTCGCCGGCCTAAGCGCGCTGGGTAGCTTAGCTGGCGGGGCGGCGGGTATAGCGCAGGCGGTTAATAAGGCTAAAGCTGCCAAACGACAGTTGGATGAAACTCAAAGACATAACAAAGCAATGGAAGATATCGTTCTAAAAGGCAATGGTCTCTATATGAAGCCATATAAGAAAGGATTGGGTATGTATATAAAGCCGTCAAAAAACTATTAAAGGACTAACAAGGAAGAGCTTTAACAAACTTCGACATTTTAAAGTTTGCTAGAGATATACCTCATTTTCGAGGAGTGTTCATGAGAAACGATTTACCAAAGTTTCTCTCTAAAGTTGAATGTGCGGTAGTCAATTTAGATTCCGTTGATGGTCCTGAAACGCATTGGTCGCGTATTATAAGAATGGTTCTTCTGTGAACTATTTCGATTCGTTCGGCAAACCTTTCAAGCCGCCATCGGAATTAATAACCGTTTCAATATGAAGCAAAAGAGTAACAATTAACTACAATCACGACAAATTTCAAGATTTCAATCAAGTTAAATTGTGGACACTTGTGTCTAGAATTTCTCATAAATAGTACGTGAGCATGTGCTGTTGCTTAGTCATGTCGCACACCTTCACGTTAAAAGGCACAGGCTATGTGCTCAGTGCTAACTACTATCCACCCATTGAATTGGATTCCAAATATGATTATGCCCTCGGACTCATAGGGTTACACACGTATAATACGATTCCGAATGTGACTGAAAAAACCACAAGTTTTACTACGATGATAAGGTGATAAGAGTCCCTGTTCGATCGTACGAAATAACTGATATCGAAAACTATCTGAAAGAATTTATGCCGAAAGATTCCATATCTCTTAAGCCTAATAATAATACGTTGAAAGTAGAAATCAAGTGTAAACACGCGATAAAGTTTGAACGAGAAGACTCCTTAGGTCGATTGCTGGGATTCAACAAAAGAATTTTAGAGCCTAATCATAAGCATGAATCGGAATTACCCATGCGGATTTTAAAAGTCGTAACAATACGCATCGAGTGCAATATAGTAACGTCCTCCTACCACGGTGCACGTCCGTCGCATACGTTGTATGAATTCTCACCACAAGTAGAGCCCGGATATAGCATTTATATCGAACCACAGCACGTGATTTACTTACCTGTAAGCAAAAGCTATATTGAAAACATAACCTTAACATTGTTAGACCAAGTATATGTAATTGATTGTTCGAAACAGAACGAGTCGGTAAAATCGAGCACTGTAGATGTAAAACTGGAAATGGAGTGTCAGGACAAGTTTAAAAGCGGTACAGGGGCTTATTGTCTCATTCTACACGATTGTGCTGTGGAATACGCACCGCTCAGCGGAACAGTTAAAAAAATAATCTAAAAATGGCATTGGCTTCTTATTAAGCAGCGATTTTCTAGTAAAGGAGTTAGCATTAAGTAATGGGAAAATGTTGAACCACTTCGTGTTTAAACCTCAAATTCCCTACTGGAGTCTTGACTGGAGCGATAAACGGCTTGTTACATGGTTGGAAAGAAATCATCATTCCTTACGTTACAGTGATGGTCATGTTGATATATGCGAACTACCGAAGATTCTGCAACGCTTCACGAAAAACATTGAAATCATCTACGTCAAAGGACACCAGAAAGCAGATGCGTTAAAGAAATTTGTTAGCTGGATCTGCTCATGACTCACACATTTTTTATTAATTCTTTTCTGCGAAGACAGTTTGAGCAGCAAACTTTTGATGAAAATGTGTTATTAGGGGATAGTGGATACAGAAACCGAAATTGCCTTTTCATACCTCTTTTAAATCCGAGAACAGCCGCAGAGAATTCATATAATGAGGCCATATTAGAACACGTAACTGTGTTGTACGCCTTTTCGGCATCTGGAAGTGAAGGTTTCATGTGTTTGCTAGTGGTATGCGTGTAAACATTCGCACTAGTCAATGTGTTATAGTAGCAGTTGCAGCTTTACACAACATTGCATGTGAAGAAAATGAAGATGAACCGCCTGTTGACCCTGGCATTCAGGAAATTATAAATGAAGCTTATGCATTACAGGCAAACATCAATGTGGAAAATGTAATGCAGGACAACAGAAGAAGGCACCACTTGATTGCCAATTATTTTCATAATTTAGCAATAGCAAATATGTAACAAAGCATCTATCAGTTCATGTTGTGATTTTATAAAACTTGAATTTGAAATAAAGTATTACTACTCAGTGTAAATATAGTCAATGACCACTTTAGACAAACACTTGAAAGTTAATGAATCTTATGAGTACATAATGTTTAAATCCTTTGCTATATGTATGTAACTTTATTCCTTTTAGTTATATTATACTTAACAGTTCATGAAATTGTGTAATGTGTCACATATATATTGGTTTTGTTTGTAATTAATTAAATAGGTGGATTATTTTTAAATTTGCTTTCACAAATGCCAGCAAAAAATCCACGAAATAAATATTTATGTATTTAATACATATTACTTGTGTATATGTCTTAACCTATGGATACTCTATGTTTCTTTTAATTAATATGTCTTCAACGTTAAAATATTTTTTGAGTTTTATTGACCTACTTAGCGGAGCAAATTTTGGTTAGAACTTTTGTGATCTGTATGGAAGTTTCCCACAGTTAAAAAAATAAGGCAACTGAAATAAAAGGCTTTCTACCAATTTAGTATTTATTTTTCTTGGTTGTGAAGTGACTTTTCTTTAATTTTAATTTCTAATACTAACGACTTATTCTTGTAATCCTATTCTTCTATCCTTTTTTCAATTAATTTCTTTTCCATGAAGAGAAGGTCCATTTTCGTTTGGTGTTCCTCAAGCAATAGCCGCTCCTGCAGTTCAACGAAATCCTTTTTTCTGTCGGCTAAGGAACGCCACTTTTCATTAGTCACCCTCCCCGCAACGTTTCTTTTTTTAGGTGTTGGTTCATCTATCTCGATCGGCTGAACATCATCAGAAGTTGGTCCAGCTTCTCCCTCAATTGCTCCCTGGCTGTTTGTTCTTTTATTATGGAGAGGGTTTGAGATCGATTGAGTGAGTGATGTTGGAGTATAGTACTTCCAGGGTTAATTAACATCACAAGTCACTCACTTTTTTTCCTAGCCTATGAACCCGTAAACATTTTTTGTTTTGACCAGAAAGCACGTGTTGATTATTCATTTCACAACAGCTATGTTTGTAGAGATAGATATGTAGGTATATTCATGATATGCTTAGCGACATACTATATTATAAGGCCAACAATATAGGATTCCTGTCATCGACAAACATGAGAATATATCATTTAAAATAAGGACTAAGCTTAAGACGAATAATTTATTTACATTTTAATTACAAATTCAAAATAAGTTGGTTAAGAAAATGTCTGATAAACTTGTTGCTTCGCATTCAATGTGTTGAAGCTTCAAACCTTCGTCTAGAGAGAGCACGAAGCGATCACAACCTCTTTGTTGGATACTCCAGCCGCTTATATAGCTTCGGGTTCCCCTCGCCCCAGACATAGCATTTTATTAGTTATATACAACTCCAGCCAACGATGATCCCGATGAAACAGTTAAACAACTCGTCTTCTCTCTATCTTCTTCACGTCGTAAATCTTCGTATTTAATGTAATATTTCCCTACAAAAATGTACAGAATGGATTCTATCGTATCTTTATCAAGATTTCATTCGGTAAGAAATCGTCGTCAGGTTCCACAGTAAAAGTCCACATTCAACAATTGCCGGTAATGTCTACGGTCATAGAGTCGCATGGCATATTATACATTGTAATAGATATTTTTAAAGAAAGTAAAGTCAATTGGAATTCAATTGAAACGTTGTAATTCGAAATATGTATCTCAATTGGCCGTGTCTCCACAAATGCTATCGGGAACAAAGGAGCAAAGGAACGCTAAACAATCTTTCTGTTTAGTTCGAATTGTCGTTAAGTAAATGTCTATGAAGCTAGCGTAGCCACTTCATAAGTCTTATAACAAACCAATTGCATATTTTGTTGCTAATTTGTTACACAAGGATTGATGTTGTTTCAGCCGCAAAGAAACGATGGCTACACTAGCCTAATATTAAGCTAGCATAGCCACTCGCTGTAACTTTTGACCCACTGCAAATATCAACATGAACTAAAAGGTATATGTTGTTGCTAATTTGTTGCTCTTAGAATAGGTAGACACTGATAGTTAACCCGTTGAGTGCGCATGCGTGACAGACAGGTTGTTGGCGCATTGCGCGCCGCACTCATCGGTGACAAGTTTCATTTAACACTTTATATCTTTTATATCTGCTATTTGTCAGCGTTGCTGCTAAGTCAATATATTTTACTAAGCGTGTAGTAAAGCATAGTGTGTAAGATTACTGCCGTTCGTAGTTCTGTTAGTTTTTGTCTGTATACCATGGGAGGTAATAAGGCAGGTCCAAAGGGCAACAAATCGCATAATTACATTCAAAAACCCAAAAAAATTGACAGATGATGAGCTATTAACGGTTTTAGAAGCGTCCGACTCCGAATCAGACGAACAACTGAAGGGGGTTTGTAGTGACGACGATGAGTTCGAGCCTGGCCATGAGTTAGAGTCGAAGGAAAGTTCATATGAGGACGATGAAGGTAGGAAATTTTCTTTTTTCCGTTTTCTATCATATATTTTTGCAAAAAAACAGGTTTGCCGCCACAAACTGCCCAAATACGTACACAGTCGCTTATTCCTATGTCTGAAAGAACCATTCCAACATGGTCAGATGATCCTACAGACCTAAAGAAATTTCAATTTTCCAAGAGTAACGAACTCTTGCAGATAATTCCAGGAAACAACGAACCAATAGATTATTTTCGGGCAATATTTGACGACGACATACTCAACCTCATTGTAAGGGAAACAAATAATTACGCTCAACAAGTGTTTTTGTCTTCTGCTGTCAGGGAAAGTTCGCGAATAAGTAGGGGGGCACGCCGTTGAAATCCGACCAAAAATAGTTTTTACAAAATATCACAATTCATGTCGAAAATAAGCTCACATTACTCAGAAAAGGTCAAAGTCTAACGTACAGATGTTTGTTGTTAATTATAATTTGTTAAAAAATTCATAAATGGTTTTCAATTTGTCTTGATAATATAACTTTTGTAACTTTTAATTATTTCATTTTGAACGAACTTAGATTTATTGATTTTTGTAAATTTTATTCTTGTGCTTTTACTTATATCTTTAAATTTAATAAGTGTATAGAAAAATGCTTTTTTACCGTTACTTGTTTGATATTTAAAATTATTGAAAAATAGCTGAACTTCTTTCAAACTAGAATATCTATATATTTTAGAAGGCTGTTTTACCACGCCGGACATATTGTTGATAAGAATTTCACAAACATACCGAATGTTAAAAAGAAAACAGAAAACGATCAATAACAGAGCATTGAAAAACAAGACTATATCAAAATAATATTTATAAGAAAAATATTTTCTTGTGGTCTAATGTAATATTCGATTTAATAACATGTCCTAAGACATTCTACGATCCAAAATATTTTGTACTTGAAAGGTATTTGACCAAAATGAATAACTTTAAAATCGCTAAACGTACTTTGTGCACTACTTTCATAGAACACGGGGAGCATATTTCAACCGCTGAGACTTATATTCGGCTAAATTTCACCCTTTCCGAACCTCAGCTGAAATGTGTAATCGTTAATATTCAAAAATACGTACTTCCTGAATTCAAAATCCGTTGGTAAAAGGCGGCACGCAAAGTTGATGTGTTTTTAAAAAATAACAAGGATTGGTTAGACAGTGAGCTGCTTGTGCAATTTGAAGTAAGGGAACCTTCAGCGTCATCTGGAGTGATACGTGGAAAACCGTGACTTTTGAAAATTCAGCTGAAACGACCCAAAGGCGTAAAGCAATTAAACTCTTTCGCGAATCTGGAATGGATCATATTCACAGCTCATATGTACAAGGATTGCGCTCATTTGGACAAACAGTTGAAGCTGAAATTATACAAGAATTACACGCGGCATCAATAGAAAAGAAAGAGGTTCTACTGCAAATGCTAAGAAACAACACAACTGCGGAACCATTTACACCGAATGAAGCTCTGGCTATATACAACGATATGTCTTTAACAAGAAACAGGTACCAATATTTATTAAACGGCTTGCACACTAAACAATGCAGTTTATTGCCATCCTACAAGAAACTGAGGGATACTAAGGTTGAATGTTATCCAACTCCAATTGAAATTACTGACATAAGTGCGAAAGTAACACTACAGTCGCTCCTCGATCACACATGCAAGAATTTTGATTATCGATTCTGTTGACCTGCAAAAATCATCACAGTTACATTTATACACTAAGTGGGGCTGTGATGGTTCTTCAGGACAAAGTTAATATAAACAAATTCTTCCTGGTGAAAGCTCCCTGATAGCTGACAATTTATTTGTCGCTTCCTTAGTACCAATTCGCCTTATTGATGAAGTAACACAGAGTGTAATTTGGAAGAATCCCTCCCCAGCTTCTGTGTGATATTGCAGGCCCATTTCAATCGAGTTTTCAAAAAAAAATGCCTGAAAAAACAAGAGTTACTGTGGACGAAATAGCTCAGATCCGCACCTTGTTGCACACTTCAGTAATGAAAAATAAGAAACGGGTCACAAGAAAGCATGAGCTTTTGTTTACAATGATTGATGGTAAAGTTGTGCAGGTACTAACCGAGACTCCTTCTACTTCAACATGTGTTGTGTGCCTTACCAAGCCCACGGAAATGAACGATCTGGATCGGGTGAGGCAGAAACAAGAAAACGAAATGCTTTTATATTTGGTCTCTCAACATTGCATGCGTGGATAAGATTCATGGAGTTAGTTCTTCACATTTCCTATAATTTATTGTTTAAGAAATGGGCAGCAACCACCGAAGACATGAAAAACGAAAAGCAAGCAAAAGAAGACTTACGTTCAAGATACATTTCGAAAAGAGCGTGGACTGATAATGATAAACCACGACAAAATTGTGGAAACAGTAATGACGGAAATTCCGCCAGAAGATTTTTCGCTAATCCGGCTTGTACAGCGGATATAACTGGAGTTTCACATAGTACTACAAACAATGTCATGCGGTAGGCAGATTAATTCCCAAAAATTTGGTCAATATGCATTTGAAAGTGCACAATTGTATGTGAGCAAATATAATTGGTACTATATGCCCTCATCAGTACATAAAGTCCTGGTTCATGGGGAAAACATAATTCGCTATAATGCGATTTTGCTACTCGGACAATTATCTGAAGAAGCCCAGGAATCGCGCAATAAAGATTACAAATTATACAGTTTGCATCATGCACGAAAATGTTCGCGTTCTACTACGAACGAAGACATTTTCCATACCTTACAGTTTATATCAGATACATCAGATCAACTTCTATCGAAACACATTGAAATTAACTCAGAAAATCTAGAAGAAAATAGGCATCATTTACAAATGATGAGTTCTTCAAAGATGAAAATGAGAAAAGACATGAACAAGTAATGGATTTCTTGATACATCTTCCAAAGGTGTAAAGGTTACTGCTGTTATTAATCTTTTTAATTCAAATTTGCAATATTCTTTCTTAGGTAAGTATTAATAAAATCATTGAAAGGGTCTATATTTCTTTTTTTGTAGGTAAACCAATTCAAGCAAGTTTTACTTCAAGAATATGATTTTATTTTATTATATTTACAATTTTTGTTTTGTATTGGAAATAAAATTATTTTGGTAACTGTTTTAAATTTATTTTTATAATTTCGTGTTAATGATAATGTCATTGCTATATTTACAAATTACTTAGATATATCCTCTCTCTGAATTAAATACACAAATATCTATTTTATTTGAAAAATGTTGGAAGAGGGTATAATCATTCTAACAAGATATAAATATACATTAAATATTCAAAACAACAGAGATGTTCTCTTTTTTTAAATGCGGCTGCATTCTCAACTCCTCCATTCCCTTCAATTTCACCTTGGTTTTCTTCGTATAACATTTCATTCCACAAGTCTTCATGTATATAGCAAAAATTATGGAGAACGCAACAAGCAGCTATATGAAAATTTGAAACAAACGAAATAATTACCCGGAAGTAAGTTACCCTAAATATGGCTTAATTAGTTAATTCAATAAAGGATATGCCTTATCACCAATAAGGTAGTAGTCATCTAAAGGAAAATACTTCCTGATATTGCCAACGTTTATTTCTCTATATAATTCGGAATTTCTGAATACCTGAAACAGAATATAGGTAATATGTGACTGACAGGTTACGAAATAATCATTTATTACTCTACTATCATGTACCGACCCCGGAAATCCAACCATAATATTTGTACAAATTTTATTCGCTGTACAAATAGCTTGTAATTTAATACTGTGATTGTCATTCTTATCCACGTAACCATCATGCTGTGGTATAGATGCTTTAAATGCAATATTGGTACAATCAATAGCACCAATAATTCCTGTAATTAAGAAGTTACATCAACCAAACTTTGGATAATGCTATTTAACAGGTATCTAGGATATTTTTTATATTTACCTGGATATTGGTTCCTTTCTCTAAAGACGGCTACCACGGTCTCTACTTCATTTTGTTTAGGCCAGCTTATAAGAATGCTTCTTAAAGAAATAATTTTTTCTAGGGCTACAGTTGTAGCATTATGCACTGTAGAAATGGCCACATTAAATCGATCAGCAATGCTTAACAACAGTTCTCCTTTGCCTAGCCACCACATTGTCATCATCAGCTGCAAGTGATCACAGTTTTTTAAAGGTTTTTTGTTTACTCTGAACAAACTGAAAAAGTCTGCATCAATGTATCGTTGAATCCACAGTTCATCATCTTCTATGATTCTGTGGGACAAGCTTTCGAAGAATAACATTTCGATCTGCGGTTGATTAAAAAGCAACATATTTAATAACATTAAACGGTACCGTTGATTCTCTTGAATTATTGTCAATAAAGCCAAATGCTCTGCCATGTTTAACATTCATGTGACGTTATGGTTTGAAAACATGCATTCTTGCGATATCTATTTACGTGACGTCACATCTAAATACGGTTTAAAACATTTGTTGAATACAGTGAACAAGAAAAAAAGCCTTTAATTGCTAGAAAATTTATCTTTTGGAAGTTGTGATATTGCCTCCTGTATTGTCTCATATTAACGACTGGTTTTAGGAGCTTATATATGTTCTCAAACTTTGAGGAGTTAGTGCAGATCTTTCTTTCCCTCTCTTTTTTTTTTAATGTTAAAGTATTAGCTTTACTACATTTAAAGAGTTGTTGAATTGCTGAAGACTTTTTGTTCTTTCTCTTCTTTTGACTTGCATTGAATGAATTACTAGTTAAATAGTTTTTCTTTTGGTTTGATCGCCATTTAATAATGTTTGTTTGATATTTATTAAACGCGGTAACTTTTTATTTTGTTTTTCCTTGATTTTACCCGTTTTAGCTTCCCTTTTTGCTGGTTCTTTTGCACTTCTAGGTATTTAAAAAAAGAAACGAAGCTCGATTTCGAATGACCCTGTTCTGGCCAGTGAGCCGGCGACTGGGTGCGACAATCCAGGCGACCTAAGAACAACCCCAGGGAGAGGACACCCCTGGACCCAGGATTTTGACGGTCATTTCCAAATACAATGTGATTTTTGTGTGTGTATGTGTCATTTTTACAACTAATGTTTTTAATATATAAATAACTTAAAATAAGCTGAGACTTTGACCCTCCCCTGTAACATCTCATTAACCATTTTTTTTTTTTTTTTAAGAAAATATTGATAATATAAATAATCAAAAATGTCGGAACTCGAATATTAATCGAAAATAATTCAAGTTCCGCATAAAACTCTATTAAAATCTAATCTCGGCGAATTTTGATATAATAAATACATATATATATATATATATATATATATATATATATATATATATATATATATATATAATATATATGCAGGGTCCGGCAAAAAAAATTTCCGTATTTGAAGAAGCCGCTGTATGAGTTGTAGTGGGGGTATTGATGTGGAGGGGGTATTGTTTGAAAGTGGTGTACGTGCCATTTTCAGTGTGCGCAATGGCTTGGCTCGGTGAGCATCGTGCGTTTGTTGTGGAGGAATTTATTCGTAACGGTGGTTATATGATTACTACGCAGCGAGCGTTTCGGATTCGATTCCAACTTGGCCGACATGATCGTGTTCCTGTTAGGAAAACTGTCAAAGTTTGGGTGTCAAACTTTAGACAATCAGGTTCAGCACTGAAAAGAAAACCTACTGGCCGACTTCGGACTGCAACAACGCCGGAAAATGTGGCGCGTGTGAAAGCATCCGTCCAACAATCCCCAAAGCGTTCAGCACTTAAACATTCAGCTGCCCTGGGATTATCTGATAGGAGTGTAAGAAAAATTCTGCATAGAGAACTTCATATGCACCCCTACAAAATGATGGTTACCCAGGAATTAAGTAATAGAAATTTTGAAACTCGCAGAGCTGTGTGTGAGGAAATTCTTCAGAACATTCCCCCTGGCGCTTTGTTTATTTCTTCTGATGAGGCCCACTTTCACTTGTCAGGTACTGTAAACAAACAGAATTTTCGCTACTGAGCTGGGGAGAACCCTCGGGAACGTCATCAATGACCACTACACAGCCCCCATGTGACAGTTTGGTACCCCGTTGCCGAATTTGGTGTATGAGGACCGTTTTTTTTTTTTTTCGAAGAAGGTGGCCTAACGGTAACGGTTAATTCATATCGTTACTGTCACATGATAGAGACCTTCCTCCGACCTAGGTTAAACCAGTTTGTTGTAGACCATGAAGAGCAAGAAGTCTGGTTCCAGCAAAACGGAGCCACAGCTCACACATCTCGGTGTTCTCTGGAAATGTCGAGGGAGTTGTTTCCTGAACGTCTTGTCTCTTTGCGAGGAGACATCGCCTGGCCCCCAAGGTCGCCTGATTTATCACCTTGTGATTTTTTTCTTTGGGGACACTTATACGCTCAAGTGTACAAACATCGTCCCACAACTCTGTAAGCACTTAAAGAGGCAATCACCCAGGAAGTGGCAGTCATTCCAAAAGAAATGGTACGAAGAACTATGGACAACTTCCGGGAAAGACTTCGTCAATGTGTCAACATTGGAGGACGTCATTTACCGGATATAATTTTTAAAACCAAGTAATGTAAAATGGGATAGTATTCATTGTTCACAAATAAAAGTATTTTTCCTGTATCTTTCTTAGTTTCTTTGTAACTACCTTTTAAAATTAGGGAGTTTTTTTTGCCGGACCTTGTATATAAAGTTTTTCTCTCCTTCCAAATAAAATTGTTCTTATAATTTTAAAAGTTTGCGTATTATATATGTTTCCACACATCAAGGAAAGTTTTTGGTGCGTTTCTTAAAAAAGCTTCTGGCGCCCTTAAAAAGATTTCAACGAAATTTAAATTTTGCTTCTTCCAGACCCCGCCCCGAGCCCTGTCCTAGCTGGAGGCACAGTAAAACATCTTTTGGAGGGTTATAAATTATAGATTCTCGGAAACTAAATGACATTACTGACGCTGATGCTTACCCTGTTCTAAACATTACAAAGATACTTGACCAGTTAGGAGATTCCAAATATTTTTCAGTAATAGATTTAGCTTCCGAATTTCACCTCTTGATGAACCCAGCAAGCGCCTTACTGCGTTTTCTTTCTACGATCGCGCGAGAAATCATTGCAAGAAAAAAGAATCCTCAAAATCATTTTAGGATAAAAATTCGCAGGAATTATACTTAAATGTAGGAGATTATGTTTTCTGACGCAACATAAGCACCCACTCCGGGTAGATCCAAAAAACTACAACCCTTATACAAGAGCCCATATGACGCAATTTCACTCAACGCAGACGAAAATTGCACTATTAACCGAAAACACGTGAAAGCACATAAGAACAGATTAATAAGATGCAATAATTAGAAAAGCGAAGAAAATATAACCGTAGCTCTCTTCTGTTTCAGGGCAGACAAAATGTATGCTAAAACCTTATCTCTACTCCTATATCTTTTACCTCTTTTCCTCGCTGTCGAAAATTATTATAGTGTTAACACCATTTCTGAAAGCCAGGGTCTTCATTGCGAGAAGGTTTCAAACATATCCCTAAATATTAAGGCAACTTTGGAATTTAATGAGTCTAATATCGAATATGCTAAGCTGCCAACGATACCTTCATCCATTGCAATAAGCTCCTAGTAATTAATTATGTAAGACTTCGAGATTTAAGTCGAAGTTTAGAATTGTTAAAACTAGCCGAAAATAATAGTGATGGTATTTCCAAGTCTATTTCACCTAATGTGCATACATTTATTCTATATTCATTAATTATTCTAGTATTTTGAACATATTACAATGCAAACTTCTACATTGTGGCTGGCCTAAAATACGATGCCATTCTTGGTCACGATTTTCTCTCACAATATAATATCTATTAAGTGAAATAACATCAAATTTAGCGCCGTAACGTATAAGCAATTTTAATTTTGAAATTCTGTTATAAGCAGACAGAAAAGTAAAATAAGTCGCACAAATGCCTAGAAATAAGAATAGAACGGACAGTGGCAATGCATCTGATTTAAGGGAAGAATTCGGGTACCTTACTAAATCGATGAAAGATAAGTTAGACAGAGTATTTGATCACTTCCGTAGCGTGACGGAGAACATGCAGAAACGCATCGATGAATTAGAAGCGTGTAATCGTCAGTTATTAAGTCAAAATTTAAGTCAAAACAATCGTCAGGTCGAAGTGTCAAGGTATCTCGCAGGTCTATAATTCTAGTCCTAGTCTGTCTGATAGTTCGTTAATAAACTTTAAGTTAAAGGTTTTGCCTAAGCTCAATGGCAAAGACGATAATCCAGTACAATTCGTAATGGCTTTAAAACGTCTTGTTTCATCTAAAACTAATTTTCCAGAGCTATTGGTATTAATAAGGTCATCTTTGGTTCACGATACACTCGTTGGCACTCGCTTGGCATAATTGAGAATTCTTTTCAACATTTTCTTGTATTTAAATCGCTTTTCTTAAAGAAATACTGGCGTGAAAATGCCCAAAGTAAAGTGTGAGTCGATCTCTTCACCGGCAAATATGATTCATCAAAAGGGTCCTAGAAAGAGAAATATTTCATTAAAAAATATTCAATTGCTCAACATCTTACCCCAAAAATAGAAGAAGCTGAATTAATAAAGTATCTATCCAGGCACTATGAATTTGAAATTGTAAAATCACACAAAAAACAAGGTCTTATCCGGAATTCAGCAATCTCCTTGTACAATTTGATGATCTTGATCACCATAATAATTCTCGGTACCAGAAATCGTTCAGTCGTCATCAAATGAATTTTTCGAATTATCAAAGTCGTAATAACAATAATTCTAATTCAAACAACGGTCATTACTCGGATTAATATGTAAACACATATTTTTCATTTGAATCATTTTCATTCATTATTTGGTTTTCTACATAAATTATGATGTTTGGAGACAGAAAATGCAGTTTCTATTTTCCATGTTTTTCCATATTTTTAGGTTTAGACCATATTTTTACACGAAAATCACATTAGTCCATTTTTCCAATTGTTATGAAGCAAACAGTATATTTTTTATATACTATTCTATAGTTCTTCCTAGTTGATATGATTAGTTTGTAAATACCGCATAAGCACATTATTGTAAGGTGACCTGCTTTGACATATCAGCAGAAATTACGTATCACATTATTTATAGAAAATTCGTTTCTTATTTCAGCTCACACTGCATATTTATTGTAATACGGACCATTTCTCTGGCGTCACATATTAGGGTAAGTCAGGGTCTATATCCAAACAAACGCCATATTTGATTTTCTCCCGCGCTTTGCTTAAGGCGACATACCAGTTGAATTTTGGAAACGCTGTAATTTGGAGTATAGTGAAAATTAAGGTACAAAATTGTAAGCAGTTGAACTGTTGGTGTTTGGTGAATCATATATAAAGACAAATAGACTTGTGTTGTATAAGGATTTTAAATTGTAAGTGTTTTTCTCCCATGATATATTTTAAAGTAGGTACCTATGTATACCTTGCGTGTTTGTTTAAAATCAAAATGAATTTACTAAAATATATATATTGCAAGCATATAATAATTCTATCTAATTATAAAAGAGAAAGAAGAATTAATTAAAGAATGGTGTAGTGCTCAGTTTTGGCTGTTTAAACGTAGTGTTAAAAGGATAGGAGTCAAGGAGTGTAATAATACAACGGCGTTTAAAATTTATTTTTGTTGGTGAAGTCGTGAAGGTTCTCTGTATTTCTTCGCCGAGACGACGACTCGGTATTTGAATTCTTTGGCAAGAATTCCGATGTTTATAGGACGCCACTGAATGTTTTGTTTAACTTAGTCGCCTCGCTGGTGGTCGAGTTTTCGAGGGAAAGGAAGAAAGGAGTGTACAAAAAAAATTTCAAAACGTAGCAAATATTTGAACCAACTGTATATTCTAAACAACAAAGTTAATAATTAAATCTACAAGTGTCTAGAACGGGCAGTAGTAATAATAATAATAATAATAATAATAGTTTATTGATCTAGTGGACCATACGGCATAAGATAAGTCAACAAACAAATATACAAAAAAATAGATTTACAATATCAATGAAAAAAGAAAACATGTGTGCAAGTAACATGCAGCCCATAGAAAATAACATATGCAATTTACCTAAATACATATTATTTAGCAATACTAAGCAACTAATCGTAAGTAGAAACGTAATTAAAAAATTCATTTAACGAATAGAAAACATTATTATAAAGAAATGTCTTAAGTTCTTTTTTAAAAACTTTTATATTTTCTAAATCTTTAATAGAAACAGGCAGTGAATTAAATATTTTGATCCCCATATACACTGGAGATCTCTCATACGTCACCAATTCATGTTTTGGTACGGATAAACTATCTTCATTCCTAGTATCGTACATATGAAAATTAGCATTCCTAGTAAATAAACTTAAGTTAGTTTTAACATACACCGCAATCTCTAGTATATAAAGAGCAGTCACGGTAAGAAGATGCATAGAAGAGAAGTAGGAGCGGCATGAAGTACATTTAGATACACCAGCCATATTTCTAATAGCCAATTTTTGTATTCGCAACACCTTTCCAACGTGACAAGAAGCACCCCAAGAACAATACCGCGTATTTTATTCTAGATTGAAATGACGAATAATAGTATGACATTACAACTTCATTACTAGCAACAGTCTTTAATTTATATATTACATAGCATGATGTTGAAAGCTGTTTACATAAATTTGTGACATGTGTTTCCCATGTTAAACCCTTGTCCAAGTAGACCCTAAAAATTTGGTATGCTGGACCTGCTGGATTGTGCGCGAATTTATTTTTATTAAGTCACATTCGTGCATTTTATTAGAACCTGGACTAAAACGCATACAAACGGTTTTTTCATTATTAACATATAACTTATTGCTATTAAACCAACTAACAAAAGCATCAAGTAACTTCTGTGTGAGCACAACTAAATGCGGTCTAGTCCATTCAGATACGAGGAAGCTGGTATCATCAGCATACATTACTGTATTCGAATGTGCTACAGTGGTCAAAAAAGTCGTTCACATAAACAATAAACAATAAGGGCCCAACACGGATCCTTGAGGGACACCTCTATCGAAAGGCAAGGCATCCGACCGCTGTCTCTGAATTTCCACTACTTGCGATCTAGCAGTTAGATAAGACGCAAGCCATTCAAGTGTTTTTCCGCGTACTCCATACATATACAGTTTCTGTATCAATATTTGATGATCAATCAAGTCGAAAGCCTTGCCTAAGTCCATAAAGACACCCAAACAACCTTTCCCTTCATTTAATTCATTGTAAAGCATATTGACAAACTGAATCATTGCGGTCTCCGTTGATCTATGTTTCGTAAAACCATGCTGATACACACTTAAGATGTTGGAAAACTCAAAGAATGATGTCAACCTTTCACAAATAATTTTTTCCATTATTTTTGATACCACTGACAATAATGAAATAGGTCTGTAATTCTTTAAGTTTGTTTCATCATCTCTCTTGTACAACGGCAGAACTCTTGCAGTTTTTAAACATTTGGGAAAAATCCTGTCTATAAACGATCTATTGATCAAAGCTGTAAGTGGTTGTATTAGAAATTGTATATTATTTTTTACAATGTTATTACTAATTAAATCTATACCAGAAGAGTTAGATAATTTCAATCTCGATACAGCAAAGGCCACCTCAGTTTCGGTAACTCTGTCTAAATACATAGTTCTGTCGTTGTACTTAATATTACAGCCATCAGTATTGCAATTTAAGCTTGTCGGTACAAAATTAGTAACACTGTTTATAAAAAAATTATTAAAGGCTTCCGCTATTTCGACTGGTGTTTTAACATTAACATCGTCTACTCTAATTTCATTAATTTCCCTATGTTTTTTTCTAACATTTGTGTTTTTATTGATTATATTCCACGCAGTCTTGGGTTTATTACTCGATGTTTTATATAAATTTGAATTATATAACTGTTTGGCAGCAGTTAAAACCGATCTATAGGTTTTTTTGTATAGTTTGTAATACGCCAGATCCTCGTTCCTTTTACTTTTGATAGCAATACTATACAAATGCTTTAAATTTACTGATGAATTCACAATTCCTGTTATTATCCATGGTTTTCTGCAAGTTCTATGTTTTTTTCTAACAGGAAAAGATAGATCAATGTAATAACTTAGGACATTAATAAACGTTTGGAAACCGTCTTCAACTGTATAAGTACTATAAATCTCCATCCAAGATTGTAATGACAAATAATAACTTAACTTTTGGTAACCAGAAGTATTAAAAATTCTAGTGTAATAACAACTAGAAAGTTTGTTAGGAATCACAATTTCGGAACTTACAATTAGTCCAGCATGATCCGATAGTCCATTAAAATCTGTGACGCATTCATTATTATAAGATAAATTAGAACACACAAAATCAATACAAGTACCAGACGTATCAGCAATCCTGGACGGACCTGTATTTAAAAGATTTAAATTATAGGCCTGCAATAAATTTATAAAATAAAGTTTTGAATCCTTATTAGAAAGAAGATCAATGTTAATGTCGCCGCAGATGATAACAAAACAACTATTATTTTTACAAACATAATCTAGCATAGAAACAAAATTTTCAAAAAAATGTTCTAAGTTGGAATCAATTGGTGGTCTATAAATACTAACTACCCTAACTACAGTGTTATTCCGTAAATGAAATTCGGCGCCACAAATTTCCAAGACTCGCTCTTTACAAAATTGATTAAGCATCAGTGATTTTTTACAAATAATTTGGAAATCATTACATAACATAAGAACACCTTCATGTTTATAAACTGATCTACAATAAATATCAGCAACTTGATAGTTGCCAATTGAAATACTATCTATTTCATTAGGATGTAACCAATGTTCAACAATACAGAGTACATCATATTTCTTATCGATTAAAAAAATGTCTAAAAGATCAATTTTATTTCTAACACACTGCATGTTTTGATAAAAAACACTAAATGTGTGGACATTCGTAATTTGAGTCTTTGGTTGCTATATCTCGTTAACATTGAAATTTATTCTTCTCTTTTGAACACTTATTTTTCTTAGTAAGCTTGGACAAGATGCACTGAAAGGAGAATGGTTAGTTTCCAGGTTTAATCTCAGCGATGTATTTGCATATACACAATTTTGACAACACCATTTCTCATTTTCACATTCATCCACAGCGTGGCCATCTTCACCGCACTTCAGGCAACCAATTTCACGAGTACATTCTTTCGCCGCATGATCAAAACCAGCGCATTTAAAACATCGAAAAACGTTAACATACTCAAAAACCTTACAGATATTCCACCCAACACTAAGTCTTCCTTCTTTTAAAATTTTTTCGTACGTAAGAGGATCTACTTCAATAATACTCATGTATTTCGTTTTCATTTTCTTTAAAATTTTCACTGACATATGCAATTTTTCATGCTGGAGAAACGAATTTTGTTTTAGGATACAGGATTTTAATTCATTTTCCTCGAATCCTTCATCAATGCCAATAATTTTTAAGCAAGGATTAACTAATTTTGGAACATTAATGCTATACTTCTTTTTAATTTCTTTTCCGCAGCATCCTTAATTTTCACAGAATCTTCCTTATTTCTGCATTTAATGACTACTCCACCATCTTTAATATTTTTAATTTGCAACATTCCTACTTCTAAGGAAGCAGGCTTTACATTTTTACATACATCCTCCTTTGTTACTAAATTATTTTGTTTTGCTTTAGGTTTTATTATCACGACATCTTTGACTACATCAGAGTAGCTCTTTTCAGCTTCCTGTTGTGTAGGAGAATTAATAACCAAAGCTTTTTTAAATTCTTCAAATTGAGCGTTAATAGATGCTTTGAATTCGTTAAATTGCGCGCTTACTTCAAGAGAAAATTTGAGGCCATTAATACAATTATCGCAGAACCATCTTACATTCTTAATGTGGCTTATTGTTTGATATTCCTTATTGGCTATATTGATACATTTTATATGAAAAATAGTACCACAAAGTCCTGCACATTTCAATCCAATTTCGCTTGCCTTTATAGTTGCATCACACTCGCCGCATGTTCTGTCCATCCTGTCCGCTCTCACCGGCCGAAATGACGGCCGCAGCCGCCCGTTCCCAGCTCGCACAAGAAGATATGATGCTTATACACAAAAAACTTAGCACTATGTTTGATGACAAGGCGTATAACACTTAATATGCAATAAAACAAGTCAAAAACTTGCTTTTTAACTTCACAAAAAGAAAAACTGTGAATTCTAACGCTTTACTAAGAAATTGGAATTTATGAAACTGTTAATAACTTCAATTAAACACACTTTTGAAATGGATATTCACGAGCACACACACTACGTGTTTACTCACATACTCGAAATAAATTTAATGGCGTAAAGCGCAGTTCTTAAATCTTAAGTACGAATCATAATTAACCAAAAGAACGACTATTAAATGCACCAAATAGCTCAACCAAAATGAAATGTTAATTGCGATTCGCAACGTTACATAAAATATCTTAAATTAACTTACATAAAGACTGGGTTCGGAAAGACACGCAGAGGGAGGAGGTTTGTCCGCAAGATACGGTGGTACAGGTGTTCTAGCTGCGGCGAAGTTGAAAGGACGGGCGCCGGGCTCGCAGATCGGGTAAACAGTGGTTGACAACCAGCGGGCAGACGCGATCCAGGTGGAGAAACCAAGGCTTAAGATCCGCAACTTGTGCTGTGTTCCGTACGACTCAATACGACAAAGGTAAACGCAAACCAAAAGTCGTTGGGAAAACAGTTCCTCGGGCACGATATATCCCCCAGTAGGGTTATGTCAAACGACAAATTGTGGTACCTCAGAGGAAACCAGGTTTCTAACACATTTGGCCACTTATGGCCACACTAACTGCTGCTGCCAACTAATGTGTAACTTCGACCTCGTGACTAATTCTTAATAATCCCTCCGGCCTGGAATCGAAACTAGGGTCAGTCTGAAGGACTTTAAACCCTTTTGTCCTCTGTACTAGAGCTGGCTCTGGTCGCGCAGCTCGGAGTTTGGATGGGGGAAAGATGTAGAAACACGCAAGGTGGGTCGTCATTTTAGTGATGATATGACGGTGTCGTGTTAGGGGTCTTGGATGGTCGCCGGGGGCCTTGGCCTTTGCTCAGCGAAGAGGTCTGCTGGGCGACGGGTGCTCATTCGAGGTGGGGGTCTGTCCTGGGGGACGAAGACCATCTGCACGCTGGGGTTTTCGTTCCGGCGGGCCCTTTCCCACGCGGAAGTGAGGATCTTCTCAAGATGCTGGCGGGTCGACGGAATGTCAGATCTCGACGAATCTGTTCATTCCTTACGTACCAAGGGGCGTCGACGATGGTTCGAAGAGTCCTGTTTTGAAGACTTTCCAGACTCAGGAGATGCCCCGGCGCCGCTGATGACCAGGCCAAGGCGCCGTAAGTCAGCAACGGCCGGAATATCGTCTCGTAGAGAAGCAACTTGCTGCCCATGTGAAGGGGACTCCTTCGACCCAGGAGGGAAAGTAGCATGTTGCGGGCAGTAGAGAACCGGGAGCGAAGATCTGTCTTGTGCGAGGCGAAGGTTAATCTCCTGTCCAGGCGAATACCGAGGTACTTAACGTCAGAGCTCCATGGCAGCTGCACTTGTCCCACCTGGACGTTATCCAAGGGTACGCGCGTTTTCCTCGTGAATCTAACCGCGACGCACTTAGTCTCCACCAGGAGTCTCCACCAGGACGCCCAGCCCAGAAAATCGTCAGTAGCGGCCTGAAGTCGCTGAATGACGAATCTCTCGCTACCGCTTCTAACGTAGATGACCGTGTCATCCGCGTAGATAGCGATGCTTGTGCCAGGCGTCCGGGGAAGGTCCCCCACGAACAGGAGGAATAGACGCGGTCCCAGGATAGATCCCTGCGGAACCCCTGACAGGATGCCGCGGGTGCTCGACTTCGCGAGATTGCATTTGGCGCAGAAGGATCTGCCCTCCAAATATGACCTAACGAGCCTCACCATGTTGGGGTTCAGACCTGAAGTGATGAACTTGTAGATCAGCCCTTGGTGCCAGACGGAGTCAAAGGCACTTGCAAAATCGAAGAAGACCGTTCCGACGGTTTGTCGGCTCTCGAGACCATCCCTAACGAACACCGTGAACCGGAGTAGTCGGAGCTCCGTGGACAGCCCCGCTCGAAAACCAAACTGTTCGTCCTGGATAATAGCCAGGTCGTCTGTGAGATCGGTTAGCCGGGCGAAGATGACCGCTTCGGCTATCTTCGACAGGTTGGAAAGAAGGTTGATCGGCCTGAAGTTCTGGGGCAAGAGGTGGTCCTTCCCAGGTTTGGAAATGGAGACGACTTCGGCGTGCTTCCAGCAAGAGGGAAAGTGCTGGAGACGGAGAGCTGCGTTGATGATTACGCATAGGATCTCCGTAGCTTCTAGAGGCAATCTCTTCAGGGCTAGATTTGAGATGCCGTCTGACCCTGAGGGCTTCTTGTTGCTCCAGCTTTTGATAATAGCTCGGATTTCGTCAGGAGTTGCTGGGTCGATCGACGCGGGACACTCGCTTGAGGTGGTCCGCGTGTATCTCGGCTTTGTCCTCGGGGGATAAGCTGAAACCGTTAGTACCTTGAAGGAGCTGGTTTAGCGTTCGCCTATTGGAGTTACGGAGGGCTTTGAAGAGTCTCCAGAGCGATCCGTCTTCTGCGGAGAGGAACGCAACCCCGTCGTGCCAGACCTCCTGGTTGTGTACCCTAAGGGCCTCCCGGCGGGTGAGAGCACCCTCTCACCCGCCAGTCTTCGCGCACATCGGCGCTCTTTGATGAGTGCCCTCAGCTCGCTGGCGCCTTTTAGAGTCTTGGTTGTGGAAGAGTCGTTCAAAGCCTTGGAAATTACGTCCGTATATGAGCACGCGGCCGAGTCACGGCCGGCCGCGTCGTGGATGTCTTGATCGAGGCTAAGGTTCTCTAAGGATTTCTCGGAGAAGAGTTCCCAGTCATAACATCGCCACCAAGCTTAACGAGGATGGGGTTGTGATCGGGAATGCTCTCCACGGTCACAGCTCTGGGGACATCCAGCGTGAGCGTTCCAGGCGACTAGCCTGGTCCAACAATGGTTTTGGGGAGGGTGTAGGGCCATTAGCGGGGCAGGAAATCACGCGGGAGTGCGCCTTGCAGCTGCTGAACGGCGGCAGTAAATTGGCCGATCAGCTGCATGAGGGAAGTCATGGCGCCGAAGAAGTCAGAGGAGGATTGGGGTTGAGGGCTGGGCTTCTCTCTCGTTGGGCGGTTGTTTCGGGGAGCAGAGAAAGTGCTCCCAGAAACTGCGTCAGCGTAGTCCCTTCCAGGGCGGACCTCGGAGCTGACTGGGTTAGCGGGTGCTCTGGGCGCCGAGGCCGGGCGAGGGTCATTGCTCTTCTTAGTCGAAGGTGCGGCTAAAGAGCGGACGATGACTTTGGGGCGGGGCTTAGGGCAACGCGGGCATCCCCGGTAGTTAGCCGGGTGCGCCTCTCCGCGGTTTGCGCACCGCGCTGGGACTCCGCTCTCCTTGGTGTGCAGGCACTCCTTTGCCGTGTGCTCACCAGAGCAGCGTGGCGGTGCCGTGCAGCGCGACTGCGCATGGCCGAAGCGCTGACAACGGAAACATTGCCCTATTGAGGACTTTGCTCTCAGAGGCTCAACCGTCACGATTAGGCGGCAGACTTCCTTGAGGGAAAAGATGCTCTTCTCTGTCCTCGGAAGTTTGACCAGGATCAGGGGCATATCCTTCCTGGTACGCGGGTGGCGCATGCGGTGCACGCTGTCGGGTTTGAAGCCTTGGCTCACCAAGTCCTCCTCCACGGACTTGGCCGAGATCTCGGCAGGGACGCCCCTGACCACCACGTTTAGTTGCTTCTCTGAAGGAAGTTGAAACGTGTGGTAGAGCAGGGATTTTCCCGTCGAGCAGCCTCGTGGCCGCACGGAAGGAGTTCTCGGTGGCCGGGAAGAAGCGTATCCCATCGGCCGTGTACTGCGCCTTGGAATACGGCGCGTTGATGACGGTGAGCTGGGAGCTAACGTAGCTCCACTGGGCTTTATCCCTAAGGACGATAGGGGGGATCTTTGGGGCTTTTGGATCTGCTCCGGCTGACGCAGGGGTAGCCGGTGATGGGGCAGATGTCGAGGTTGTCTGGGGTGCTGGGCCCTCGAAGGGACCGGTTTAACGGGGTTGCCCTGGGCATCGACCCTACTGGTCTTTGCCTTCGCTGGAAGTGACGCTTTGGCCTTAGCCTTGCGCTTCCGCGAAGCCTGCGACCAGCCGGATGTCTCCGCATCGGAGCTGGAGTCGGAAACCGATACCTCATCCGTTGTCAGCAGTTCGCCCATGAGAAGGTCTCTACAGGCTGCTGGGCAACAGTGGAGGTCATCCTAACGGCTGGAGATCTCTGAGCCTTGCGGCGCTCAAGCTCCGCCATAATCTCCCGCAGCGTCAGCTCCAACATTTCGTCGGAGCAGCCGTTCAAGGAAATCGGGGCCGGAGAGCTCGTTGGCGCCTCGGCAGAGGGCATTTCGCTGTCCTCCGGCAGCGGGACCGACGCTGGAAGTGGTGGTTCCCTCACGCACAAATAAAAGATCTCTACTAGCTACTTAAAATGGCATATACTAATTCATTCCAGAAAGGAAATAAAAAGGTTAACAAATAATTAAAATATACACTGCCTCGTAAAAACAAGGGTTTCAGCGATTAGGAATTATTCCAGCCACTGAAACCGATGTTCCACACACTCAGGCACTATATGGCTGAATATATTGAAAAATTCGGTTAAACCGCGAGCTCTCGTTGGGTACATCCTAGCTTCACTGAAGTCTGACGACGACCATGATAAGGAATAATTCCTCCAAGGATCTCCCAATACTTGCTAGAGCTAGGTCTATCAAGACCCTTGAGCTCTTTCGTCTCTACGTGGCAGATTCCAACTCTCTGCTGGTAGTTTGACTTGTTAAATTAATGTCATTTAGTGGAGGCAGTGGTGGAGCCGTCTACTGGAGATCCAGGATGTCACCCAAACGGGTAATCCGTAGACGGGGAGGCGGCCGGTCCTCGTGAGGAGTGGATTAGCTGAGTCCTGTGCCCGTTTGTAAGTATTTGTCGCCAATTCTCTAAGATAGTCCTTGATGCTTGAAATTTGCAGATCTTCGCGTATTACGGTATTTTTGACGTATCTTGGGGCTCGTAAGATGGATCTCAGCGTCATACTTTAGAGTGCCTCCAAGCGGGCAATGTGAGATGGCGCAGCAGTCGCCCAGACGACATCCCGTAGGTGATCAGAGGTCTAAGACAGGATTTGTATAGCTGGATCTTCAGTCGCTTATCGAGTGGACTTCTGCTGCCCAACAGCAGCCTTGCAGTGGCGAATTTGGTCCTAATTGCGTCCACATGCTTCCTCCAAGTGAGGCGCTGATCTATGTATATGCTCAAATATTTGACCTCACTGCTTCATGGAACGGGAACTCCGTCCACCTCCACGTTATCTGGGGGTGGTCTCGTTCTCTTAGTCAATCTAATAGCCACGCTTTTCTCGGGATTCACACCTAGCCTGCACCGCGATAGCCAGCTCGTTATGTCGTCGAGAGCGCCCTGGAGGCGCCTAACCAACATCCCCTCGCTACGACATGCGGCATAAATAGCGGTGTCGTCAGCATACATTGATAGCTGCACCTGGGGATGGCGGGGAATATCGCAGGTATACAATATGAAAAGCTCCGGTGCCAACAGTGATCCCTGAGGGACGCCGGCTCCGGACCGAAAAGGTCCTCCCATCAAGGTAAGACTTTATGAGAGAGATCAGGTTTCCGTTCACTCGCAACCTCTTTAACTTCATCAAAAGGCCGCCCCAACAGTCTCACGACGCTCCATAGCGTTTCTTGCGAACTCAGAAAGACGAAGCAGCTGGAAATCGGTGGAA
Organism: Dynastes tityus; assembly: GCA_029618875.2. Classification (NCBI taxonomy): domain Eukaryota; kingdom Metazoa; phylum Arthropoda; class Insecta; order Coleoptera; family Scarabaeidae; genus Dynastes; species Dynastes tityus. The sequence goes on from JAROYD020000019.1 coordinate 364,221, forward strand.
AGTCCAGCTCAAAATCCAAACTGCTCGTCCGGTAGTGGATCAAGTACGCTCAGTTCATTTCTCGCGTAAGAATGACCGCCTCCAGCAATTTAGACAGGGAGGAAAGGAGACTGTTGGGACGATAACTGCGCGGATACAGTGGGTCCTTGTCCGCTTTGGGAATGACAACCACGACCGCATGTTTCCAGATCTTTGGAAAGTGGCAAAACTGCAGAGCAGCGTTCACGAGTAACAACAGGAAACCGATCGCGGCGGCAGGAAGACTCTTCACCGCCTTGTTGGAAATATTATCGTGGCCCTGTGCCTTTCCGTTCTTCAACTGCTTAATGATGTACTGTAGTTCTGCAGTTGTCGCTCTGTCCAATGTGTCCCCGCCCATCGATGCCTCAACCCCTTCGCAGCCCGCACATGTCTGCTCAAGGAAATCCGCATGTATCTCGACTTTTTCAGCGTCGGCGTAAACCACACCGGACTCGTCTTGAAGCGGATGCACCGAGTAGCCTTTCTTGCCCTTTAAGCGCTTCGCCATTTTCCACATGCTGCTATCAGTGATTGACAGGGACCCTATCTTTTCCCTCCATAACTCAAGTCTATGATTAGTTAGCTCCATCTTAACCCGCTTCGACAGAAGATTCGCCGCTATTCGATCGGCTAGACAAAGCGTAGTGTTGGCCCTTTTGAGCGCTTTACGCCTCTCTTTTATGAGGGATCTGATCTCAAGTGGTAACCACCTTCGGGCTTCCACCCTCCTAGTCGATGTAGCCCCCTCAATCGCGGCCGTTACGGCGTTAGTAAAATGTTCAGCCGCTTGATCTATCTGGTCAGAAGACGAGATCGACTTTGGAAAGGTCGAACATGCTTTCGAGACAATCCCAGAGAATATCTCCCAGTTGGTGGATCGTCTAAACGAGTCCTCGTTCGTAACGGGTTCCCCCCCAACTGTGACAAAAATCGGATTGTGGTCGGACGAGAGATCGGAAGCCGTCCCGACACTCAGGCCTTGGGCAAGGTTCTTAGACAGAACAAGGTCCACGATGTCCGATCGTGAGCCCGCTCGATAGAAAGTTGGCTCCCAAGGAGAATGAATCTGAACTTCATCCTCCTGGGCAACGAGAGAAGTTGTTTACCGAAGGAATTAGTGTACCTACAACCCCAAACAGAATGTTTGGCGTTGAGGTCACCACCTGCAATGACCGGAACATCGTTGGCGGTTCGGAACAGCATCCGATACTCCGCCGGATCAAAATCCCTACTGGGTGGAGCGTAGATTGCAATGATTTTGAGGGAACCCATATCACGCGTATCTAACATAACGGAGGTCGCCTAGAGAAATTTTAGGTCGGGCGTTAGAACCAATGAATGGACGATATCGTGGCGGACCGCAACCGCGGTTCCACCCCTGGATCCAGTAAGTCTATCGGAGCGATAGACTTTATAGTTAGGGATCCGTAACCAGTTTGCTGAACGAAGCCATGTTTCGGAAAGCAGTAAAATGTCGACAGAATAGTGAAAGAGGGCATTTATGAATTCATCGATTTTCCCGATTATTCCATTGGCATTCCATGCCATGATGTTAAATTTTTGTTTATTGGATTTATACATTTTATCTTCGAATGTTAGAGGGTAAAATGGCTTTGAGTTGGGTCACAGCCGCATTGAGCAACACTGATAATTTCTGGAGCGAGTCCAGCATAGCGACCAGGTCGAATCCGGAGTCCTTTCCCTGGGTGTCAATTTTTGTTTTATTTTTCGGTTTGGATGGAGTTCGAGTAGATGATTTGGCAGGCACAGGACGCGCTGCTGGATTATTGGATTCAGAGACCCTTGTCTTGAGAATAGGAGCCAACACCTGGGAGTAAGTACGATCCGCAGTGACCCGAGTGACCCGCGAGGATGTTGCGGCTCAGGTCTATTATTTTTGGGAAATTCCGGCAACCCCGATAATTTGCCGGATGTTCCTTGCCACAGTTCGCGCAACTTGGCGGTTCACTAAGTGGAAGGTCGCACACTTTAGCCGGGTGGTTTTCGCCGCATCGAACGCAGCGCGGCTGGGCAGTGCAACGACTCTGAGCGTGTCCGAACTTTAGACAGCGGTAACACTGCCCCACACTAAGTGTTGATTTAAGCGGCTCCACAACGATTTGAAGATCGACCACTTCCCTGATGTAAATACTTTTCTGGGGAAGCTTGACAAGTAGAAGAGGCATAGGTCTTTTGTCGATGTAACGCTTCATGCGGGAAACATTTTCCTGGGAAAATCCTCTCTCCCGCAGGTCCTGTAAGATATCCTGCTCGGGGACCTCAGGCGATACACCCCTTATCACCACGTTCAGAAGCTTTTCGGATGGTAACTGGTACGTGTGGTATGGTATTATTTCTGAGAGGAAGAAGTCAGAAATACCACGAAAATCACTCTCAGAACACGGAAAGATTCGAATACCGTCAGTGATATTCTGCGCCTTCGAGTAGGCATATCCCCTTCGTCTGATCTCCGCTGACACCTGCGACCACCTTGTTTTGTCTCTAAGAACAATAGGCGGAATCGTCTCCTTGTTTGTGACCGGTCTCTTGTCGTTGCTACTATAGCTGCCCTTTGCCTTCGCGCTAGGTTCCGGCGGCCGGCGACGTGCAGAAGCGTCTTCAGGAACAGGGTCGACAGGAGAAGCAAGAGCCCCGATCCGAGATGACCGGGTCTATTTTGTGGAACTCGATTGGATTATATTTCCCGCCCAATCTTCCCTTTGCCTTAGGGATAACATTAGCATCATTCCCACGAGCTCTTTTGCCCACGGTACGAGGGGAAGGGATTCACCCTTCCCCCCAAGACTGTCTCCATCTCCACAGGTGAATTGGCAACTCTCTTTCTTTTAGGTGTCTCTATAACATTGGTGCTACGTTGTCGGTTAACCGCATCGATCATAGAATTTGTCGACGCAAGTGAAGTGTCCAGGCCCACGGGCGACTCTTCCCGAACAAGGCACGGTACCACACCACCCCGAGTTCCAGCAGCAGGCAGAGGATCGAGTCTAACATTCCTTTCCTTAAGCATTTCAGAAAGTAAAACAAGCAAATTGCGCGTCTGTAAAATTTAGAATATTATTAATATTCGTGTCAGTCTTATTTGGGGTTTCAGACGTGTTAATCCTCGTCGGTGTACGCTGAGGATCACCATCATCATCGTCCCCGCCAAACTGAGAGGGAACCGTAAAGGAAGTACTCAAATGTGCGGACGAGGAGCCCGGAGGCGTTCGCAACAATTTAAATGGCATTATAATCGAAAAATTGAAAAAAGATGTTATAATGTCCTTAATCCGACCCTGTGTACACTTACTATATCAATTTACAGCAATCAGCGCCACAACCAACGCTAAATTCAATAGTTCGGGTAATGGGATGTAAAGATTCCCATTCCCGGCTCGATAAATAAGATTGAAAGAGAAAAAAAACCAGGCACACAGACCCTCCCCTTCTCAAAAAAGAGTATTCAAATTTCTGTGCTAATAAAGAAAGTCAACAAAAACAGTAATAAATAAAACAATAGTGTAAAGATAAAATGTTAAAATTATATAACTAAAGGGTTTTCCAATAGTAACGCTCGATGTTTGGCAACGGCGCATGACGAAGTCGATAATCACACAGGTGATATCTTTGGCAGCCGTATTCAGTTAGTCTCTGCATTTCATTATGGAGCGTTACACGACCGAGCAACGCGTCGAAATGGTAAAAAAATATTATCAAAACCAATGTTCTATTCGTCAAACGTTTCGTGCACTCCGTGCAATTTATGGTGTCAACGATCGTCCTTCAGAATCCACAATTCGCCGTTTAATAAACAAATTCGAAACAACTGGATCTGTGGCAGATCGGAAAGTGCCTGTACGTCAGCGAAACGCAAGATCCCTTGAAAATATTGCTGCAGTCCGGGAAAGTGTGCATAAGAATCCGCAACTGTCCATTCCGCGTCGAGCTCAAGAACTTGGCCTGTCTTCGACGACAACTTGGCGAATCCTGCATAAGGACTTAGGGCTTCACCCTTATAAAGTGCAATTAACCCAAGAACTAAAGCCCAACGATCATAAGCAGCGGCGTGCATTCGCTAATTGGGCGCTAGAGCAGTTGGTGGTCGATCCTGATTTTGGCCGAAAAATAATTAGTGACGAGGCTCATTTCTGGTTAAGTGGCTTTGTTAACAAGCAAAATTGTCGAATTTGGAGCGACGAAAACCCACGGGAGATTCATGAGGTCCCACTACATTCCGAAAAAGTTACGGTATGGTGTGCACTGTGGTCCGGCGGAATAATCGGTCCGTATTTTTTCGAAAACGAAGAAGAAGTGGCACTTACTGTCAACGGTGAGCGACCTATGATAAGAGATTTTTTTTGGCCTTCAGTGGATGGAATCGATCTAACAAACATTTGGTTTCAGCAAGACGGTGCTACGTGCCATACGGCACGTGATACAGTGACACTATTGCATGAGAAATTTGAAGGTTTCGTTATATCGCGAAATGGTGACGTTAATTGGCCGCCCAGATCCTGCGATCTAACGCCACTGGATTTTTTTCTCTGGGGCTTTCTAAAATCCAAAGTCTATGCTAACAAACCGCGAACGGTTGCTGCCTTAAAGGTCAACATTAGGCGCGTTATTGCTGAAATTGAGCCACTTTTATGCGATAACGTCATCACAAATTGGGTATCCAGGATTCAACAAACCGGGCAAAGCCGCGGCGGACATTTACCTGATATAACTTTAAAACATAATGTTAACACATGTACTTTATAAAAAAAACAAAAATAGATCACTATCATTCTCACAATTTGTTTTATTGCGTTACAAAAATCGAGCGCTTCTAATGGAAAACCCTTTAGATAAAAATGCACAAGTGCTTAACTCTTTGCGTATTCGTGGTTGAAAATTTGAACCACCCGTTTTGATTATTTTTTGCTTGGGTTTCCTGACCACTTTTTCAAGTCATTTTGTGCTGCGTTGCTGAAGCACATAATTCAAACCACTCATTGGCGCTTGCTCATTAGAACATAAAGTTGTTTGGGGGCCCCAGAGCGTTGTCCGGCAGAAAATACATAGTCCTAACGGGATTATGAAAAAAATTGAGGGTATAGTAAACAGAAGCCGGTTAGTTTCGTTTAAATTGTTTATTTTTATTAAATTCTTAAACACAAGTGTGGGGATACATCATATTAGTAAGTATAAATAATTAATTTATATTTTTTTATAGTATTTTGCGAGAAAATCATTCTTTTTAGGTGGCCCTTTCTTAGTACCACCGCTCCACTTACAAAATAGTTTTCAAGTACGTATAAAGTACACGTACCTATTTTCTTGCAGGTATGGATTCATTGCCATTTAGGCTTGTAGGAAGTTTGACTCGTGATGAATTCAACACACAAATAGACACTTTTTACGTTGATTCAATGCCTTCAAGGTCTGAGTCGGAACATGATACGTCGTCTGATGTAGGGGACGAAACTGCAATAGTCAATCCGCCAATTTGTGATTCCGAAGAGGAAGATGATAGCGAGAATATTCCGCTTTCTGTACTAAAACAACAGTGGCCAATAGGTAAAATTCCTGTTTGGTTGCCTGGCCTGACCCTCTTCCGCAATTTACGGAAACTTTTGGAATTCCTCAATTTATCAAAGACATTGAAAGTCCAACACCATATACGATTTTTAAACTGTTTATTACAGATTATCCTATTGATACTTTAGTATTTCAAACGAATCTTTACGCCGAACAAGAAAAACTGTCAGCTGGAAAAAAAAGCCTATGTTCCTACAAATCCATGTGAAATAAAGGCATTTTGGGGGTTAAATTTGTTAATGGGTATTAAACGCAGTCCCAGCTATAAGTATTATTGGTCAACTGCTCCTGAATTGCACGATGCTTTTATCAGCTCAGTGATGACGCAAAAAAGATTTGGATGGCTCTTGAGTCATCTCCATCTAACTGATAACTTTCTGATGCCACCAAGAACTTCACCAAACTATTATAAGCTTTATAAAATTCGCCCCATGTTGGACTTATTGCTTCATAACTTTGAAAAATGCCTAAATCCTGATCAAGTGGTCATAGTTGATGAGTCAATGATCAAATTTAAGGGCCGTAGTACCCTAAAACAGTGCATGCTCAAAAAGCCCATTAAAAGGGGATATAAGATGTGGATGTTAGCCGACAAAACAGGATACTGCCTAAAATTCGAAATGTATATTTGGAAATCATCTACCGGTGACGTAGAAAAGTGTCTTGGATCAAGAGTCGTTACCAATTTAACAAAACACTTGGAAAATAAAAACCGTGTCCTATATATTGACAACTTTTTTAATAGCGTTGAATTATTGCGACAATTAAAAGATAAGAAAATCCATGCTGTTGGTACTGTAAACATCTCGAAATTCAAGCCAGACAAGAGTTTAAAACGTGGTGATATACAATGGTTTACAAGCGATACTGGTTTGTTGGCTACGAAATGGAAAGACAAACGATGTGTTCACATATTGTCAAATTTCCATTAGCCAGAAGATGTAGGACAAGTTAAAAGAAAAGAAAAGGTTGGACAAATCATCGAAATTTCATGCCCTCAAGCTATAATTGATTACAATTGTTATATGAATGGAGTCGACAAATTTAACCAGAGACTTTCTAACTACAAAATTGACCGGCGCAGTAAAAAGTGGTGGTATCGAATATTTTTTTACTTATTAGACGCATTAATTGTAAATTCTAACAATATTTATAATCGGTTGGAGTTACCACAAATGTTTGCTAAAGATTTTAGACGAAGTGTCATAAATGGATTACTCTCAGAAACACTTGTGAACCCAAAGAGAAACTCTGTTACACCGTCAAATGTTGAAATGAAGAAATTTAAACCTTACGTACCCTTAGAGATAAAACAACAGTCATCTGCCCATCAGCCTACAAAAATTGTGTAAAAAATATTTTATTACAATTATTGTATTATGAAAATTAATACTAATAATTTGAAAAATCCTGTATAAACAGGTAGTCAACACTTCACACCAAATTAAAATTTTAATAGAGTGTTTCGGGATGATAAAATAGGAAAAATATATTAAATTATATCTATCTTTTCCTTTGCGATTTAAAATAATGTTATATTCGCCAAAAAATAAATGTTAAAACTTTTATGCGGTCTATGTAAAAGAAATACAAACGACAGTTCTTGCCGAGGTCCCCAAAAACAGAAGGAATGCGGACAAAAAATGTAGCGCGAAACAAGCGCTGTCCGCTCTTGGGAGACTGCGGCGGAAGAGAGGGCAACTTATTCCCTTCTCCCGACCACGCAGCCTCCAAGACCGACCGACCGCGACGTCCCGACCAAACAATTCCAATTAAGAAAAACACTCAATCTAATGTTCTCGTGCCAGTATTGTGTTAGGAAAAAAATAAGAGAAGAAATATCAACGCAGTCAAATTGTAGTGTGGTAAAAACCACTTGTCAAAGTTTAGTATTACAGAGAATACTAATTTAAATTTTCGCTAATATTAATTAGCTACTGTCTATAATTAGTGTTGATATTTTGAAGACGTGAAAATTTCCTGACGAGGAATATTCAAAGATAATGGTCGTTGCTAAGTAAATGATACCAAAGAAAACGAATAAACCAAACGAATAATATTAGCTGCGGAGTGAACGAGAAACACGTCCGTTCGCAACGCTGGCTGGCACGAGAATCCGAATAATCCCTCGCATTGACTAGTTTGCTGAGGCTTGTCCTCTTTTTAATCCAGCTCCACCTCTCTGATGAGGTCTTTCTGGGATAATATCTGAAATAAAATTTTGGGATTATTTGGGTTTTGTCGGAGTCTTCGGGACCCCCTTAGCGATTTTTTTTAAGATCGCGGGAGTCCCCAGGGTTTTGAGGTGGTCCTGCGTTTGATCTTGGGGTACGCTTCTTTTGGGCTTTTTGGGGTTTTTAAGCCCCGGGTTGTCGCTTTTTTTGGAGTTTTCGGGGTTCCGGAGCCTGTTTAGGAATCCGTTAGGTCCCCCCCCTTTGGGCTCAATCACTGCTCAAAAAATTCCCTTTGGGAAGTTGAATGCTAATCGCAGGCTGCGATTTTGTATTCTCGCGAGGGATCGGGTGTGGGTTTTGGCGGGGGTTAGCCAGGGGGTTTTGGTAGGATAAGATAGGGCGGATGTGCGATTTGGGTAAAAAAGGGCCCCCTATCCGGGGTTTTTTAGGTTGGAAGAGGCAAAGAAGGATAAAATTTTGTGCAAGTCTTCCTCTGCTTTGTTTCGGATTTTCGGATGGTTACCGAATGTTAATTTTGGGTGGGCCCATGCCTGGTATTTGATCTCGTTGCTCCACTCTTTTCCATTGCCCGCCTGGATACCTGTATCCGGCAGACGTAGGGCCGGTGAAGGCGATGGCTTGCGTCTTCCGGGTTTCATGGTGAGTCCGGCACCTTTCGAGGAAGTTTTTGACGCTGCCCCAAGGGCGCTTGCGCGGGCGACGGATTTTGGGGCGTCTCTGGAGGGGGCCCAGGATGGCGGTGTCGTCAGCGTAGATGGCGTTGAAAACTTTTTGGATCCTGGATTTTTGGCATGTCGTAGATAGATCGTAAATAGTAGGGGCCTAGGGCAGACCCTTGTGGAACTCCTGACCCCGGGTTTTTTGGGGACTCAGCCCCGGCCCACATGGGAAGTTTTTTCCTCCGGGGGGGGCGTCGGAGAAGTTTCACTATCCGGGGGGGAAGTTCATTCCCTGAAATCTTGGGAGAAGCCCTTTCGTGGGATTTGTCGAACCCCTTTTTCCCAGGTCCAGAGACACCATGACAGTGGTCTGTTTCGTTCAGGGCTGTGCCAACGTGATCCGTGATTCGGTACAGCTGGAGTGGGTCGAGGCTGGGATCTGAACCCGAACTGGTCGTCATCCATTAGCCGGGCCGTTCAGATTGGATTCGGGCCAACAGCAGAGATTCGAAAACCTTACTGATTGCCCCGAAAGGATTTTGGGACGAAATTTTTGGAGAACCAGCGTCCTTCCAAAAGGCTTGCGCAGGGGGATTATTCTGGCGGTCTTCCCAACCTGGTCATAGTGCGTCAACCGAAGGGGGTTAAAGGGGCCGTCAAGTTGACCAGCAAGGGGAGTGGGGGTTTTCCCTTAAAGGGGCGGCCCCGGGTTGCCCCTCTCCTGGCCCCTTTTCCGCTAGGAAACCCCCGGGATCCCCGTAGAACATCCTTTGGAGATACCACGATAGGAGCGCCTGGCTCCATCGTATCGATCTTTTCCCAGGGCGTCCCCGGAGCTGGTTCTCCTGCGGGGGGATTTAGGCAAATTCGTCGGGGCAAAGTGCCCCGCAAAAAGTTGGGGGCTAGCGCCTGTTTTTTCCCCGTCCGGATGCACCGATTTCTTTGGCCAATTTTTCGGGAATCGGATTCCTGTCTCTCTTTAAAAATCGGGGAACCTTGTTTTGTCCTGGGGGCTCACCCTTCCCTTTTCCCTCAGAGGGGGTTCGATATCTCGCTGGATCGCTCGCCTCAGTCGGTTGTGTTCCTCTTTTAACGGAGGAAAATTCCGTTGGAATTCTTTACGAATACGGTTACGTTTTTGATTCGTTCCCAACATTTTTGGGGGGATTTCCCCTTTCGGGGAACTTCGTTTTGCGCTCGGACTTTTTGGGTTTTTGCGTCAGCCAGGTGGTGGCCAGGTGGTGTTGCAGACTTCGTCCTCGAGATCCCGGATCGTCTCAATTTTTGGGGTTCGCTTTTTTTTTCAGATAGGGTTTGGTACAGGTTCCAGTGGGTTGTCGGGATCCGTTTTGAAAATTGTAGCTGGCAGGTTCAGGATTTTCCCGTGATCACCGGGTAATGATGGGAGGATAGATCCTACACCGTGCGGAACGTTTAAAACCCAATTTTTTGGACGACCGAATGTCTGGACATCGGGAAATCAAAAAAACCGATGCGCGGGAAAGTATTTTCGGGGGGCACCATTTCCCGAAATTGTCCTCTTGGTCAAGCCAGGCTCTGAGGTGGTTGCCGTTCCTGTTGTTCATTCTCGATTTCCCAAGGAAAGTGTTTGCTATTCATGTCTCCCGACAAGAACGAGGAAACCGGGTTGGGGCAGCTTTTTTTTTAAGGTCTGAGGCAGGCATCGTTGGCGGGCGTTGTAGCAAGCTACAAACAGGGGTTTTCCGGACTCTTGAAAGCTATCGAGCTCGCTTCCAGGTCGTTACCCGGGAGACGGAACTTTTTTTGGGGTGGGTATTCCCTTCACGGAAAAGGGTAAATTTTCCCCCCTGTGCCCGGGGGGTCGCTTTTCGGGAAATTCGCGATGCGAAACTTCTTGTCCCCTTTCCCCCAAATCTCCCAGATAAGAGCGATGTCGATTCTTTCCTTTCGTTAGAAATTGGGGGAGCTCTAATTTTTGTTGGGATTCCCTTTTGCGTTCCAGGACACAACCGAGGCCCCCGAAGTCGTTTTTATGACCTTGCCAGTTCAAAAGGGAAATTTCATCTTTTTCCCGAGGATCAGATAGTTTTATTTTCCCCATGCCAGCGAAGGGTTTCCCCCGCAACGCTCTGGATGTACCGGAAACAGGAAAAGGGGTCCCTGCACGGCCTCGGGTGCGTCGAAAAGAGGTAAACGGGCGGCCCCCCTCCCGGGGGGGTGGGCTCGCTCTTCTTGTTGTTTTGGGAATTTTTTTCGGGTTTGGGTAGGCGTGGGGTCCTGCTTGGGGTTCGCTCCGGCTTGGGTTTTTGCCGCGCGGTTGACCTTCGCGTAGCTCATGCCTGACGGGGACGGGAAATGCCTTCCCCTGCGATGTCGGCTTTGGGGGAAAGGGTTTCCCTTTAGGTCTCCCCCTTTTGGGTTGACCTCGTCTTTTTTGGCCCACGGGTCCCGGAAAAGGAGATGGGGGTTTTCCCCCCCCCCGGGGGTCGCTTTCCCGGGGGAAAAGGGTTTCCCGGAAAGGGCCCAATTTTGGGGAAAGGGTCATTTTGGGGGGGCCACGGGTTTTGGGGGCCTTTGGGGGTGGCTGTGTTGCTTGGCGTTTTGCCAGTCTCTGGAGGCTGGACAGCCGCGGGACGTCGCCGGGTGGGTTTCCCTCGCGGTTTTCGCACTTGAGAGTTTCCGCCTTCTCTAGCTTGCAATCTTTTACGGGGTGGTCTCCCCCAACACCTCGAACGGCGAACTGCCAGCCTACAGCATTCCCCAGGAAAGTCCGTAGCGCTGGCGCGGTGGCCTTGTGGCGGGCTCTTTTTCGATTTGAAAGGGGGAACGGTGACCTTCATCCCGAGGATTTTCCTTCACCCTTTTACGCCGCTTGTATTTTCTGGGGGGGGAACTGAAATCATGAAGACGGGATGGGGTTTTTCCCTTTCGTTTATATTCCCCCACCCTTTTTTGCGTCACCCTTTCCGTTTGAGATCAGCGATGATCTCTGTCGGCTCGGTGTCTGGGGGCAATCTTTACCACCGCTTTAAAGGGGGCCCGCAGTCGCAACGAGTACGTAGTACTGAGACCCCTTTTTTGCTAGGTCCCCCTTTTTCCAGTCCTCCGCATTTGCCTTTTTCACCACAAGGGGTTAACCTTAAACCCCCAAGGTTGGGGGCCCGCACATTGGCCTTTTATTGGGTTCCTTGGGAAATTTTTGCCTCAGAGGGGATCGAGGGACTTGCGCGATGGAACCTTTGCGGAAGTGCTGTCGGGAGGTATATCACCTTCCCCCCCGGGGGTTTTCCCGGACTTGGCGCCAGTCCGTTTCCTTTTTATCTCTTTCTGGGTTCTCCTTTTTTCTTTTCCCCGGGGGTTTCCCTCATGCCCATGTCATTGGGGCTCTGGGGGTTTTTCCCCCTTTCCGACGTGGGCCCTCTTTTTCTTGAGTAGACCGGCTGGTACCCGGGGCAAAAAAGCGGGGCCATTTGAGGTTGATGTTTTTTTTTTCCCTCACGATTACTCGTGGATTGGCCGGATGGGGACCGGGCCCGGGAACTGGTCGGCCATCCCGGATACCGGGGAATTGTAGCAATTGCGAAATGTTTGTTCTTTTTTTTTTAACCCCTTTGATCAGATAAGGGTTTGGGTTGTCGGGGGGCTGTTTGTGCATACGCACGGGGGGAGTCGCTGGCTACTGCCTGGTCAACCCCCTTTTTTCGTCCCGGAGCGGTAGACGCTTCCCCCGGCTTTAAAAGCCGGATCGCTCGCTTTTTTTATCTTTGGGGTAAAATTGGGGTTATTCGCGCAGCTTGGAGTTTGATGTAAAAGGAGTTTTGGGAGCAGTTGGGTCATTCTTTTTTGTTTAACAAATAGGGTGTGTCTTATTGAGGACAAAATGATGGGCGTCTGGGGCTGTGGGGGTTGGGGCAGCCGGGGGCTGAAGAAGTTTTTCTGGGGCGAGTTTTACTAGAGGAGGGGGGCGGTCCTGGGGACGACGACCATCTGCACGAGGGGTTTTCGCTGCCGGGGCCCCCCTTGCCGAGCTGAGGGTCTTCTCGGGGGCTTCCGGACCCAAAGGGGTGCCCAGATCTGACGAATCTGCTCATTCCTAACGAACCAAGGGGCGTCAACGGGTGCGGAGAGTCCTGCTTTGGAGGCCCGGTCCGGGGATGGTTGGGGCCGCCGATGACCAGGCCAAGGCGCCGTAGGTCAGCAGGGGGAACCTTGTATAGAAGCAACTTGCTGCCCAGGTAAAGGGGAACTCCTTCGACCTAGGAGGGGGGAGCAACATGTTCCCGGGCTGTTGAGAATCGGGAGCGGATGTCCATCTTGTGCGAGGCGAAGGTTACCTCTTGTCCAGGCGAATACCGAGGTCCCAACGCCCAGGCCCTCCACGGCAGCTGCATTTTGTCCTACCTGGATGTTATTCAGGGGTACACGCGCCCCTCCTCGTGAATCTAACCGCGCCCACTTAGATTCGTTCACGCCGAGTTTTCCACCGGGTCGCCCAGCCCAGAAAATCGTCAGTAGCGGCCTAAATTTTCCGCTGAATGACGAATCTCTCGCTCCCGGTTTTTTTAACGTAGATGACCGTGTCATCTGCGTAGATAGCGGTCTTGTGCCGGCCGCCCGGGGGAAGATCCCCCATGGGAGGAATAGTCGCGGCCCCAGGATAGACCCCCTGCGGGACCCCTGACAGGATGCCGCGGGTGCTCGACTTCGCGGGATTGCATTTGGCGCAGAAAGATCTCCCCTCCAAATATGAACTAACGAGTCTTACCATTTGGGGTTTAGACCTGAGGTGATGAGCTTGTAGATCAGCCCTTGGTGCCAGACGGAGTCAAAGGCCCGGGAAATCAAAGAAGACCGCTCCGACATTTGTCGGCTCTCGAGACCGCCCCTAACGAACTCCGTGAACCGAAGTAGTTGGAGTTAGGGGACAAGCTCGGAAACCGAACTGTTCGCCCTGGATGATAGCAAAATTCGTCTTTTGGAGATCAGTTAGCCGGGCGAGGATGACCGCTTCGGCTATCCGATGGGTTTGGGAGAAAAAGGGCCGATCGGCCTGAAGTTCGGGGGCAAGAGGTGGTCCTTCCCCGGTTTGGGAATGGAACGACTTCGGCGTGTTTCCAGCAAGGGGGAAAGTGCTGGAGACGGAGAGCTGCTTTTGATGATTCGCATAGGGTCCCGGGGCCCTTCCCTGGGGGTTAACCCTCTTCGGGGCCAGATTTGGGGTGCCGTCTGACCCTGGGGACTTCCTGTTGCCGGTTTTTGATGATGGCTCGGATTTCGTCGGGAGTGGCTGGACGACCGGAAAACCGGGCATGTCAGACAGCCCGCTCACCCTACCCTCCATTTCGCCACTGAAGCCCGGGCCTCGTCTTCGTCGTCCGGGGTCGATACCGCGGAACACTCGCTCGGGTGGTCCGCGTGTATCTCGGCTTTGTCCTGGGGGGAGAAGCCGAAACCGTTAGTGCCTTAAAGGGGGCCGGTTGGTCTTCGTCTATTGGGGTTACGGAGGGCTTTGGAGAGTCTCCAGAAAATCCGTTTTTGCGGAGAGGGACTAAACCCGGTCGTGCCAGACCCCCTGGTTGTGTCCCCAAGGCTTCCCGAACCTGTCTGGCAAAAAGGGTTTTGCCCGTCGGTTGTCGTGGGGTAAAAGGGTGGTCGGGTGCCGGTTTTCGCGCCCGTCGGCGCGCTCTGATGGGCCCCTCAGCTCCGCGGGCAGCTCGCTGGCCCCTTTTAAAGAGTTTTGGTTGTAGAAGAATCGTCGAGCCCCTTTGGGAAATCGCGTCAGAATACGAGCGCGCGGCCGAGTCAAGGGCGGCCGCGTCTTGGATGCCCCTGGTCGGGGTTAAGATTCTCTAGGGACTTCTGGGAAAAAGGGGTTCCCAGTTCGTGCCCTTTTCGGACTCGGTCTGCGGGGGTCATGACAGCACCGCCAAGCTTAACGAGAAGGGGGTTTTGGATCGGAGGGAGAGATCGGGGATGCTCCCCCACGGTCCGGCTCTGGGGACGCCCAGCGTGAGGGCCAGGTCGAGGATGCCCGGGGGGTGACGCCCGTCGCGTGGGAAGGTGGGGCTGTCGGGTGGATGGACTACCACCGCAGTGGGTTGAATGAGGTCGAAAAACCCTTTTCTGCCAAAGTTGTTCAACACTCTGCTACCCCGGTGGGGTGTTTGCTTAAACCCCCGGAATCAGCATCGGGCTGGGCCCGGTGAAGATTTTGGAGTAGTCCTCACGCGAGAAGGGTCTACTGGGAGGAGCGTAGACGGAGAGAGGGTGGAGGGGGCCGAAGTCCGTCCAGATCATGAGGGCCGTCGCCTCTAGGGAGTTTAGCGGCGGCAGGGGACGACCTCGGAGTGTCGGATAGAATTTTTGACGAGGATGGCTGTCCCCCCAAAGGGGGCCCCGTCAGGCGGTCTCGGCGGTAGACCGTGTAGTTGGGGACCGAGATCCTATCTCCGGGACGGAGCCAGGTCTCTGTGGGGAGAGCGATGTCAATTTGGAAGCCGGTGAGGAAGTCTGGGTCGGGTACCTTCTCCCTTATACCGTGAGCGTTCCAGGCGACTAGCCTGGTCCAGTGATGGTTTTAGGGCGTGGATCCATTAACGGGGCGAAATTCACGGGGAGTGCGCCGGCAGCGCGGACGGCGGTAGTGAATTGGCCGAACAGCTGCATGAGGGAAGTCATGGCGCCGAAGAAATCAGGGGAGGGTTGGGGTTGAGGGCTGGGCTTCTCCCTCGTTGGGCGGCTGTTTCTGGGTGCTGCGGAAGTGTTTCCAGCAACTACGTCAGCGTAGCCCCTTCCAGGGCGGGCCTGGGAGTTGACTGGGTTGACGGGTGCGCTGGGCGCCGGGGCCGGACGGGAGTCGTTGCTCTTCTTAGCCGTAGGTGCGGCTGGAGAGCGGGCGATGGCTTTGGGGCGGGGCTTGGGGCAACGCGGGCATCCCCGGTAGCTAGCCGGGTGTGCCTCTCCGCAGTTGGCGCACTTCGCGGGAATTTCCGCTTTCCTTGGGGGCTGGCAACTTTGCCGTGTGCTCACCGGCGCAGCGGAGGGCAGCGTGGTGGTGCCGTGCAGCGGGGACTGCGCGTGGCCGAAGCGCTGGCACCCAAAGCATTGCCCATTGAGGACTTTGTCCTAAAGAGCTTCCACCGACACGATAAGTCGGCAAATTTCCCTTGAGAGAAAGATGTTCTTTCTGTCCCCCAAAGCTTGACCAGGATCAGGGCATTTCCTTCCTGGTAGGGGGGTGACGCATGCGGTCCCAGTTTGGGGGTTTAAAACCCTTTGGGTCACCAAGTCTTCCTCCACGGTTTTGGGCCAAATCTCGGGGGGGGACCCCTGACCACCACGTTCAACTGCTTTTTGAGGGAAGCTGGAACGTATGGTGGGGGAAAAGGGGGGCCCCCCGTCGAGCAGCCTCGTGGCCGCACGGAAGGAGTTCTCGGGGGCCCGGGGAAAGGGCGGATCCCTTCGGGGGTATTTTGCGCCCTTTGGGTCGGCGCGTTGATGTTGGTGAGCTGGGAGCTCACTGGGCTCCTTTTGTTTTTCCCTGAGGACGATGGGGGAAATCTTCGGGGCTTTCGGTTCTGTTCCGGCTGGCTCGGGGGTAGCCGGGTTTGGGGGAGATGTCGGGCAGGCTGGGGGAGACGGCGGGGCCCCCCCAAAGGGGCGGGCCCCTGGGCAACGACTCTACTGGTCTTTGCCTTCGCCGGGAGAGTCGCTGGGGCCTTGGCCTTGCGTTTCCCCGCGAAGCCGGGGCCCAAACCCGGGATGTCTCCGTATCGGAGCCGGAGTCGGAAACCGACTCCTCATGCTTGTCGGGGTCCCGGGGGAAGGGCTCAACGGGGGGTGTTGAGCCGCAGTGGTGGTCATCTGCGTCGCTGGGGATTTTAGGGGCCTTACGGCGATCGATTTCCGCAATATTTTCAGGGGAGTGTCTGCTCCAACATTTCGGGAGCAGCCGCCAAGGAAAGCGGGGTCGGCGAGCTCTTCTTCATCTCAGCGGGGGCCATTTCGATGCCCCTAGGCGGCGGGCCCGGGACTCTGGAAGCGGCGAAAGGGGGGGGGAATTCCCTGTCGGGATTCTTGCCGATGGTTGGCAATGAACTTTTTTTTACACCTATCAGTGATATTAATCACTGATTTTTGGGGCCCGCGGGGCCGCCGGCTGCAAACGCTACCGTGGCCACGCACAAAAAAAAAATATCTCAACTGGCTATTTACTAAAAGGCATGCACTGATTTGTTCCAGAATAAAAAGGTTAAGAGGAACAATAATTTATATTCTACCGAGTAAGACACAAGGGTCTCAACGACTGGGAATTATTCCAGCCACTGAAACCGATGTTCCGCACACTCAGGCACTGTACGGCTCGGTTTTACCCGGGGTACAGTTGCCGAGGACAGGAGCACTAAGAATACAATGAACGCCTTACGGCTCCACTCACCGGTATAAGCGTTATCCACACGCACCGAATGCTAAACTCTTCTTTCGCTTCTTCGCTGTATCTTACCAGCCTCTCCTGTGGTGGATGCACTGGGAACTGCAATCGGAAGTAGGGTCGGACAGAAAAATCCTTGAACCCTTTGATCGTCTTATGCTGGAGCTGGCTCTGTTCGCTTGGAGTTGAGAGTAGAAGAGTTTTGGGCTCGGATGGGTCATGACTTTCGGTGACAAGTAGAGTTATACCCAAGGAGTCAAGGATGGTCGTCTGGGGCCGTGGGCGTTGCGCAGCCGGAATTGAAGAAATCCGCTGGGCGACGAATTTTACCAGAGGAGGGGACGACCTGGGGGACGACGACCATCTGCACACAGGGGGTTTTCCGTCCGGGCCCTTGCCCACGCCAAGCTGAGGGGTCTTCTCAAGTGTTTTGAATCGACGGAATGCCCAGATCTCGACGAATCTGTTCATTCCTTACGAACCAAGGGGGGTCGACGATGATGCGGGAAAAGTCCTGTTCTGAAGAGCTTCCCGGCTCTTGAGGAAACGTCGGAGACGCTGCGGACCAGGCCATAGCGCCGTAGGTCAGCAGCGGCCGAAGAGTCATCTTGTAGAGAAGCAACTTGCTGCCCAGGTGAAGGGGGCTCCTTCGACCCAGGAGGGGGAAATAGCATGTTGCGGGGAGTCAAAAAAGGGAGCGAAGATCTGTCAAGTGGGACCAAAGGTGAGCTTTCTGTTCCCTAAAAACCGAGGTACCTCACGTCCGGGGTCCAAGGCGGGTGTACCCGGGCCCACCCGGATGTTTTTCTCCCGGGTTCCCCGTCCTCCTTTTTGAATCTAACCGCGACGCACTTAGATTTTGTTCACGCCGAGCCCCCACCGGGCCCGCCCAGCCCAGAAAACCGTCAGTAGCGGTTTGTAGCCGCTGACCCGACGAGTCTTTCGCTATTGCTTTTTCGCGTGATGACTGTGTCATCCGCGTAGATAGCAGTGCTTTTTGGGGCCCGGGGGACCGGGGGAAAGGGCCGCCATGAAGAGAAGGAATAGACGCGGTCCCAAGAGAACCCCCGCGGACGCCAGACAGGATGCCGCGGGTACTCGACTTTACCCGGGGTTGCATTTGGTGCAAAAAGGATCTGCCCTCCCAAAAATGACCCAACAAGCCTAACCACGTTGGGGTTCAAACCGGAAATTTCAAATTGTTGATCAGCCCTTGGTGCCAGACTGAGTCAAAGGCACTTGCAAAGTCGAAGAAAACTGCTCCGACGGTTTTCGCCTCTCGAGGCCGTCCCTAACGAACTCCGTGAACCGAAGTAGTTGGAGTTCGGGGGGCAGAGCCCGGGAAAACCCAACTGTTCGTCCTGGATGATCGCTAAGTCGTCGGTGAGAACGGTTAGCCGGGCGAGGATGACCGCCTCGCCTACTTTCGATAAATTGGACAGGAGGCTGATCGGCCTGAAATTCTGGGGCAAGAGGTGATCCTTCCCTGGTTTGGGAATGGTGACGACTTTGGCGTGCTTCCAGCAGGCGGGAAAGGCTGGAGACGGAGGACCGCGACGATGTCGCAGAGAACCTCCGTGGCTTCTAGAGGCAATCTCTTTCAGAGCCAGATTGATGATACAGTCTGGCCCTGGGGACTTCTTTTTTTCCGGCTTTTGATGATAGCTCGGGTTTCGTCGGGAGTAGCTGGGTCGATTGGCGTTCCGGGCATGTCGGACCCCGTTTAACCTTTCTTCCACTTCGCTACTGAGTCCGCCTCGTCGTCGTCGTCTGGGGGTGAAACCGGGAACAACCCCCTCAGGGGTTCGGCGTGTATCTCGGCTTTTCCTCAGGGGAGAAGCCGAAACCGTTTGCGCCTTGAAGGGGCTGGTTTATAACTCGCCTGTTGGGGTTACGGAAGGCTTTGGGGGAGTTCGGCGATCCGCCTTTTGCGGAGAGGGACACTACCCGGTCGTGCCAGACCTCCTGGTTGTGTTCCCCCGAGGGGGTTTGCGTACCTGTCGGGCAAAAAGATTTGCCCGACGGTTGTCGTCGGGTGAGAGGGTGGATTGCGCCAGCTTTCGCGCTCTTCTGCGCTCCTTGATCAATGCCCCCAGCTCCGCAGGGCAGTTTTACTGGCGCCTTTTGGGTCTTGGTTTTTGAAGAGTCATTCAAAGCCTTTGTGATTGCGTCGGTATATGAGCGCGCGGCCGAGTCAAAAGCTGCCGCGTCTTTGGGTATCCCGATCGAAGCTAAGGCCTTTTACGGACTTCGCGGAGAAGAGATCCCAATTCGGGCCCCGCGGACCCGATCTCCGAGGGTCATGACTTCACCACCAAGCTTGACGAGGATGGGGTTTTGATCCGAGGAGAGATCGGGAATGCTCTCCACGGTCACAGCTCTGGGGACATCCAGCGTGGGGCCACGTCGAGGATGTCCGGAATTGCCCGTTTCATAGAAAGTAGGGCTGTCGGGAGGATGAACTGGTTTTACCGGTCGATAGGATGAGGTTGAACAACTTCCCGCCAAAGCTGTTCTGTACTCTAACCCCCCGGGGAGGTGTTTGGCGTTCCCGATCCCCCGCGATCAACATCGGGGTTTGGGGCCCCGGGGAAGATTTTGGAGTAGTCTTCGCGTAAGAATGGTCTACTGGGAGGGGGGGTGAGGGGTAGATGTGGAGCGGCCCGGGAAATCCGTCCAGATCATGACGGCCGTCGCCTCTAGGGATTTAGCGGCGGGACGACTACCTCGAGTGTCGGATAGAATTCTTCACGAGGATGGCTGTTTCCCCCGTAAGGACCCGTCAAGCGATCTCGACGGTACAACGTGTAGTTAGCGACCGGGGCCTGTCTCCCGGACGGGGCCGGCCCCCTGTAAGAAGGGCGATGTCGATCTGAAAGCTAGTGAGGAAGTCTCGAAGCTCAGGTACCTTTCCCTTATACCGTGAGCGTTCCAGGCGACCAATCTGGTCCAACGTTGGTTTGTCGGGGGGTGCGTGACCATTACGGGGGGGAAGTCACGCGGGAATGCGTTTTTGGCTGTTGAACGGCAACCGAGAACTGGCCGAACAACTGCATAAGGGAGGTCATGGCGCTGAAGAAGCTGGGGTGGGTTGTGGCTGGGAGGTGGGGCTGGGAATTGCCCAGGGTTGGGTTCGGTTTTGGGGGGGCGGGGGAAACCCCCTCCGGGAAAACCCCGTCGGCGAATTCCTTCCAGGACGGACCTGGGAGCCGACCGGGTTGGCGGGCTTTTTTGGCGCCGAAGCTGACGCCTGAGCCGGGCGAGAGTCGTTTCTCTTCTTGGCCGAAGAGCGGGCGGGTGGCTTTGGGGCGGGGACGAGGGCAGCGCAGACACCCCCGGTAGTTAGCCGGGTGCGCCTCTCCGCAGTTCCCCCACACCTAGCTGGAACACCGCTCTCCTTGGTGTGCGGGCAGTCAGATGCCCTATGCTCACCCCGGGGCAGCGGACGCAGCGTATCGAGGCCGTGCAGCGCGATTGCGCATGGCCATAGCGCTGGCAGCGGAAACCTGCCCGGGTGGCGGACTTCGGCCTCCCGTCACGAGGGGACGGCATTTCCTCCTTGAGGGGGAAGATGGATTTCCCCGTCCTCGGGAGTTTTGCCAGGATGAAATGGGATCTCCTTCTTCGACCGGGGGGGCATTCGGTGGACGCTGTCAAGGTTGAAACCCTGACTCACCAGGTCTTTTCTCCACCTCCGCGGTCGGCATCTCGGCGGGGATGCCCCGGGTGACCCGCCCCAGCTTTCGGAGGGAAGCTGGGTAAGTGTGGGGGGCAGGGGCTTCTCGGTGAGGAGGCGGGTCGGCCCTGAACGAATCCTCGGAGGTCGGGAAGAAGCGGATCCCGTCCGAGGTGTTCTGCGCCTTGGGGCGGGGTTTTTGGGCTATCGGGGGGGGAGCTCACAAACTCCACTGTCCCTTTTTCCCTAAGGACGATAGGGGGGATCTTCGGGTCTTTGGGATCTGCTCCTTTGGAGCGTAGGGGTAGCCGGAGATGGGGCTGACGTCGTTGGGGTTTGGGGAGTTTGGGGAGCCGGCTGGGCCCTCGAAGGGACCGGCTTAGCGGGCTTGCCTTGGGCATCGACTCTGCTGGTCTTTGCCTTCGACGGAAGTGACGCTTTGGCCTTGGCCTTGCGCTTCCGCGAAGCCTTTGACCAGCCGGATGTCTCCGCGTCGGAGCTGGAGTCGGATACCGCCTCCTCATCCGTTGTCGGGCTGTTTGCAGGTCGCTGGGGGGCAATAGGGGTTGTCGTGGCGGCAGGGGGCTT
Source organism: Dynastes tityus (assembly GCA_029618875.2). Classification (NCBI taxonomy): domain Eukaryota; kingdom Metazoa; phylum Arthropoda; class Insecta; order Coleoptera; family Scarabaeidae; genus Dynastes; species Dynastes tityus. The sequence continues at coordinate 385,353 of JAROYD020000019.1, forward strand.
TTGAGCCTTGCGACGCTCGACTTCCGCCAAGTCGGAAGGAAGTGGTGTTGGGGGGGGGGAATTCCCTATCCGAACTCATTGCCGATGGTTGGCAATGACACCTTAGCTCCTTAGTGATAAGATCACTTCTTGGTGGGCTGCTGGCCGCCGGTTGCTGAAGCGCTACCGTGGCCACGCAAAAATAAAAATCTCTACTAACTAGTTGTTAAGCATGCACTAACTAATTTCACAGGAAAATAAAAAAAAAGGTGAGGAAACAATTAAAATAAAGGCTGTTGCGTAAAAACAAGGGTTCCCGTGACTAGGAATTATTCCAGCCACTGGAACCGATGTTTCACCCACTCAGGCACTGCACGGCTCGGTTTTACCCGGGGTACAGTTGCCGAGGACAGAAACACTATAAAGAATACAATGAACGCCTTCCGGCTCCACTTACCAGTATAAGTATAAGCGGTGACCACACGTACCGAACGCTGAACTCTTCTAGCTTCAACTGAATTGAAAAATTCCGTTGAAGCGGGAAAAACACGTCTTGCTTGCACTGTCTTCTGGTGACGACTTCTTCTCTCTTGCGTGTTCTCTTCTCGAACTCTGATGTGGTGGATGCGCCGGTGCAGTCGCTTGTTGTGCGGACGCACGGACTGAATGCTGAACTCCGTCCAACGATTCACTGGTGCGCTCGTTCGTTCGTCGGCGGTCTGGACGTCTCGATTGCGGTGGACTCCAGCCAAGGAGATTGATCTTTTATAGAATTGTCGACTTCGAGTTTTTGGCTCTTAGTACGACTAATGCGTGCTCGCTGTCTGAATGCTAGGTTCAGACTGCCCGCGAATAATCCCTCGCGTCAGAACGCCTCTATTTATGTATTTTACGGGATCCAATGGAATCGCGAGATTGAAGGACCAATGCGGAAGCAAAGATATGATGACGTATGCGAGATCGGTGTTTAGCGACTTATTGTGTGTTTATTGAACTTGGTAATTGCTAATTACAACAATTAGCTACGGATGAAATGTAATTTAACTGATACCAAAATGTAAAGCGGAATTTATACCATCTGTTGACAAAATTTCATTTAAGTCCTTTGATAAACAAAGAAATTACGGGGCTTAAAGAATTAAAAGAAACGGGAATGATTGGTTCCTAAACAGCTAATTACTAGATATCTCATTAGCTTAAGAATATAACTCAAATTTATTGTTATCATACGCAAGAAGGGTTCATAATAAAGATTATTAGCGGTGCAGAATTTTGAAAAGATGAATATTAATGGTTTTATTAAATAATAAAAATCAAATCTTATGACAAATTAGGGGAATGGGTTTAGCTAAAACATACACGAATACTACGCATTATAGACGCGATGAAGTCATCTTTTGCAGGTGTTCAGTTTCGTTATATATTGAAATAGAGGAATTGGCGCGAAATGAAATGTTTGAAGTATTTTAAATATGAATTTAAGAAGTTTGTAAATTAGGGTGTAACAATGTGGCTGCAAACCATTTTCTGAAATTGTCTGTTATTGCTAAATTTTTCGACAGCAAGCAATTATGAAGGGGCGAAAATTCCGTTGAAAGTAGACATGTAAGGGAGATTGTGTGCAATTTTAATGTCAACCCTGCTACTGTACAGGGGAAAGATTACTCCGTTGAGGTAAATATAATTTAATTAAAATTGATCGAAGATATTCAGTATTTTTGTATATAATTTTAGGTACACATCGATAAGGAAGATGGTATTGTAAAAGCAAAATGTCATCACATGGCCGCTCTGTGTATTTATGCACGTGATAATGTTAGCATCGCCGATATACAATGCCGGTGGAATATTCCGAAGAAGCCTGACCAACAAAGTTCAAAGTTTGGAGGATTTGTACCCATGCCGAAGGCCTGATTATAAAGCATGTATAACTGAAACTACACAGGAAGCTGTTGAACGCTTACGCAATAGTATTTCCACATCTGAAAATGTCATAGAATTTACGTGGTTATTAAATCCCGAACCTGCGTTGGAGGACAGTAAAATAGTTATTTCGATTGAAGAGGTTTGCTTCTGTGATGAATATAACAATGCAGCAAACAGAAATACCTATTTTTGCAATAAATGTAAAGTTAATGATGACTGTTATAAGGAATTGAAATATTTAAAAACATATGTAGTTATTTCCCGCCTCCGCTACGGAGCAGGATAGACTTTTGACATGAGACTTAAGCCGATATCGATAGTGTTCGTTATTATATATTACGTTTTGTATACACTTTATATTACAATAAATTGACATAAAGTTATTAAACAATCGTTTACATAACATGGCGCTGCGGACACTTTAAAAGTTATACAAAAAAGGGGGGGTTGATAAAAGGAGCATCATACAGAAGCAACAATGGAAATCGAAGCACAACTACATCTCATAGAATACTTCAGTGTCTCACCGCAAAAGCTAGCACTGATAAAAGAAGAAACAATGAAAGACGACTTACTCTCAAAACTGGCACAAGTCATAAGAAAGGGTTGGCCCAATAGGAATAAATTAGTGGTAGATGCATTAAAATCATTTTAGGACTACAGAGCAGAACTCGTGGAAAATAATGGATTAATTCTGAAAGGAAATCGTAATTCCAAATAGTATGAAGAAAGAGATGCGTAGCATCTCTTTCTGAATGCACTACAATCACCTCGGTATACAAAAAACAGTACTGAGAGCTAAAGAGCATATATTCTGGTCAGGTATCTATAAACAAATCGAAGACACAGTCGGTAAATGTCCTACTTGTCAAAAATTCCAAAATAACACAAAGGAAGAGCTAGTAAATAGAGATCAGCCGCAACGGCCATGGGAAATGGTAGCAACTGATCTATTTGAATTGAACAATAAGGTATTCTTAATTATTGTTGACTTATATTCCAAATATCCAGAAGTAATAGAATTGAAAGGAACTACAAGCACCACAGTCATTAATCATCTAAAAAATATTTTCGCTAGGCATGGAATACCCGACATACTACTTTCAGATAACGGACCGCAATATTCGAGTGCAGAATTGTGTAAATTCATGCATCAATGCAAATAATTATACATTGATTACTGGTTCCATGTTATTTACCACACCACAAACTTAGACTTGAATAAAGTTGAATCACCGCTCTAGCGTGTGTTTATAGTGAAGCTGTGATAGTCGATAAGAGCGATGCGTTAGCAAAACGGGCCAATCAGTGAGCGCTGTAACTTTGCGTAACCATGGTTACAGAAGCGAGCTGTGATACTCGATAAGAGCGACGATAATAGCGAAGCGATGAGATACATTGTTTGTATGCGGGTGTTTATGTTGGAACTACGCGACATCTATGGAGAGCGGTGGTAGCAAAGATAAGAGCATTTATAGTCGAATTGTCAAATTTTATCCACTTTCATCAGTTCTAGTTTTAATGGATATCGAGAATTTAATAAGCGAAATGTATCTTAGGCCCGCAATACGGGACCAAAAACACCCAAATCAAACAAGAAAGACGCCAATGAAAATATTTTGACAACTGTCAAGCTGGCGCGCTTGCCGAAGCTTCATAAACGTCATCCGTGATGGATATTTTTCGACGCTTTTATCGCTGCTAGTATCGTCGGTCTTATCATAAGCTCTTATCACAGCTCTTATCGACTATCACAGCTTCACTATAAACACACCCTAAGGCGTTTAACATATCGGCCATTAAAGATTCAGCGGAATTTCGCAAAAATCTCAAATCATCTCAATTAACTCAAAAATTAAGAGAGATAAGTATAGGGAATATTTAAGAAAGTTGATATAAGTTGAAGAGAGGCATCTGAAACGTAGTAATATACAGGGTATTCTATTTGAAAAAAAGCAAACTTATATCGTAAGTAGCGGAAACTGAGCATCATGTATGCTTGGATATAATTTTGTGTTGTCCATAACTTATCTCCATATATTTGTTATATGAAAACTTGCTCTAAATTGCCCAGGAAACGAATTATCTTCCGCGCACACGTTAGGAGGACACGCTGTATACTTTCTTCCGTGATATTGTAAGCAAGCGTTTGTTTCATTATTGGGAGACTATACTATTTTTTCATTGTGTCTTAATCTTTCAGAGAGGTTGGCACGCTTTAGTTTATGTTTCCATAAAATAGTTGTAGTATATTATTAATGATTATTAAACTATATAAAAAAACAAAACTTTTTGAACTCAAAAAATTCTTTAAAGTGTTGGAATGCGTGATGTATGTGATGGAGCAGAATCTTGTAAGTAGTAGTAAGAGGACAGTGCAGGATCCTAAAATATAGCAGCAGCATAAGAAACTAAAACGGAAAATGGAATGTAGAATAAAATGAAGTCAAGTAAGCGCGTAAAAGCACATGTTGAGTGCATTATACCTATTTGTAGAATTTCCTATTCGCTTATCAAATTTGTATGTAGAACTGTGGATAGTGTTTTCAATTATAGTCCCAATTTGAATTTGTAATCTGTTCTTAATACATGAATTTGTTAGTTACGTCATTATTCGAAAGAGCACTAAAATAAAGAAACAGCGTTCTATTGTTAATCGATAGAAATTAAGTTATGAGGCGGGGATTTAAGTAGATCAGACCACACAAGCTTTCATCAAGTTTTATTAGATCACATTCACAATAGCTTACAACTCTGGCACATATATTTTCTTTTGTTTAGATTTAGAATTAAAATTCATTGAAAATTTATTTCATTTTGTAGTATATCAAAAGACTGAGTTATTTGAAACGTGAAACACTTCAACACTTACCTATTTGAAATAATACAAGAATATTTTATAAAAAACATTTATTGGTCAATATTACAATATTTTTCCACCTCTTGAATTAAGGGATATTGAAAGTTTGTCAATGCTCTTATAACACGGAACACGATAATGCCTCTGGCACTAATGTCTCGGGTATAAATTCGAGAATTTTATAGCACTTCATCCCTCGAATTGCCCGTTCTACATGAACCCTGGCTTTTGTAATGCTTTCAGTTCGTCGCACTTGCGATTCGGTGGTATGTTTAGATGAACCCCTGCGGGTAAAATATCCCGAATCAAAAAGCCCTTGTCTGCCAATATTAAGTCACCAGCTTGGAAATGGTTTAAAATTCCGCAGTGTTGGACTGTGTTCTTGTCTGATGTGCCCCCCGGATACAAATCGCTGACAAATGTTATCACGCCACTTGCTGCTACTCCAACCAGTCCTTTCCAAGTATTGCGTCGCATGTATGAACTATAAGTACATTTTTGTATATGCATTGAACGTAGATACAGCTGTGTATACTTCTGTGCAATCTACAATTAACCTGCAATTGGAAAATGTGCTGAATGCACTAGGTAGGCATGTTACATTTTTCAATGTTGTTGGAATTGTTGCCATTAGTTTAAGACATAGTACTTCAAACAGTGCATGAATCCATGTCATGAAAACATTTGAAACCACACTCCCGGCACAGTTAAAGCGACATGCTATATCTGCATGTGGAGTATTTAATCTTAATTTCATAAGGGTCATTAATAATTGATCTGCCTTGGGAATCTTGTTTACCCTTGAATGAAAGTAGTATTCCATCTTACTATCTTTCAATAAATTAAGTAATCCCATGAATATTTTTCCATTGGGAATACCTATATACAATAAAACTAGCATATCGTTGTCACCAATACTATCAAATGTCAAGGCTGCCAAAGCATAAGGCTTTCGTTCTTTCAATATTTCTACTTCTTGATGTAAAAGTAATTCTCAGCTTCTATCAATATGGCGGATTGTAAGGGATTCTTCTTAGGACGTTGTAACGTATCCTCTTTAGAAGTTGAAGGAATATTTTCTCCAATTTCACTTAGTGGATCTCTACAAAACATAACAAAAACTAGTCTAAATTCATATATAGTTGACCGATGTTAAATATCTGTTTTCGAATGTTAACACATCTTCTACATCTATTTGTTTTGTTTTCTTCTTTGCTGGTGACAAATAATGTCGTCCAAATTGTTTGTCAACATTCCTTTCAAATATTTCGGGGAATTTTTTTTTGAGTCCATCACGAAAATGGTAACTGCGGACATATGCCCCTGGTACAGGCTTCCTATCAGCGCGTCTACATAAAATAAATTATTTGAATGTTTAATTATGTATGTTAGTTTGTGACTATATACTAATGTACACAAATTGTACAATTGAAATTGTAACCAATTTGAATAATGTATTTTTATCCTATCTTGGAAGCATAAATACTATTTTCATGGCATACGATGTTATATTTTTGGCAAAAAGAAGCAAATTATTCACTTCTGTGTATATATGGTAACTACAGTTAGAATTGTACGATCTGTGTATAGCAGATAAGTAAATTTCAATATTATTACCGAATTAGTTTAATCCATTCTAATCCTTTGTTTCGCTCCCACTTTTGGAAATGCAAAAAAAATACATTTCTCTCTGTTGTTGTAATGTGCACAACTAGGCACCCAACACATTACCATTTTAAAATTAGTAACTGGAATTAAAATAAAGACACTTAGAAACCAATGAACTTTAGATAATTACAAGTATATATGTACAGATATTACCTCCCAAAATAATTTTCATATATGCATACGTTTCTGAATAGCCTGGAAATGGATTATTCAGAGATAACGTGTTTCTACATACTGGGCACTACTGGATATTTATCGGCAATATATTTTAGTGAATTCATTTTGATTTTAAACAAACACGCAAGGTATAGATACCTACTTCAAAATACATCATGGGAGAAGCAAACTTACAATTTAAAATCCTTCGGCAACACAAGTCTATTAGTCTTTTGATAATATTTAGCAAACACCAACACAATTCCTTATAATTCTATACTTTAAAGTGCACTATACTTGAAATTACAGCGTTTCAAAAATTCAACTGGTATATCGCCTTAACACGTTCGCTGCCATTGACGGAAATTTCCGTCACACTCGGTCTTCTTTGGGTGCCACCGACGGAACTAGCCGTCACTCGCCTATTACAATATTATGAGCTGTGACTTTTTGTAGCACCGTGTTACCGTTTGGTTGTTTGTGCCGGCACTCTGTGAAGATATTGCGTCGTAGTTTTTCAAGTTTGGTTTTGGTTTTTTGTGCGCGGTTTTTTTGCGTGGGCAAATTAAAATATGTCAAACCATCTTGATGCACCGGGGCCTTCCAAACGTTCATATTCGCAAAGTTTTAGTAAAAATAGGTCATTGACAGATGAACAATTGTTGCGAGTTTTAGAAGAGAGTGAATCGGAGTTCGATAGTAATGAAGGCGACAATACTGAAGATGAGTATGGTGACTCTGAAGCAGAAGTAGAAAGAGAAGAGCATCACGAAGAACAAGACGTTGAAGTAGAAATTGAAGAGCAAGAAGACGAAGAAGTTTTGAATTGGGATGATGACCCCACAAGCATGGTAAGCCACCCCTTCACTAAAATTGAACGCTTACTAATTCTACCGACTGAGAACACCCCACTAGGTTTCTTTCGTTTGTTAGTTACTGATCAATTTCTGTCGAAAATAGTTGAAGAAACCAATAGAAATGCCGTGGAAATATTATTCTCTGTGGGAACGACAGAACAATCGCGGATAACTTTATGGAAAGATTTGACGATCGATGAATTATTATTGTCCCTCGGTGTATTCCTCCATATGGGGAACGTGAAAATGCGTAGAATTCAGGATTACTGGAAGCAAGACCCTTTTTTCCACCAGGAAGCCATTTCAAAAGCAATCAGTAGGAATAGATTCTTACTAATTCTTCGAGCATTGCACTTTTCTGCCAATGTCCCCCTTGGAAAAGATAGTTTTTCAGACAGATTGAACAAAATTCGGCCAGTTATCGATTTTTTCAATGATAGGTTAGCGGAAGTGTACTATCCAGGACGCGATCTTTCACTGGATGAGTCAATGGTTTTGTGGAGAGGCAGACTCGTATTCAGGCAATATATCCAGAATAAGCGCCACAAGTATGGTATCAAACTGTACATATTAGCCACTCCTAGTGGAATAGTACAAAAATTTGCAGTATATACAGGAATGTTGGATCATTTAGGAGGCGCAAAACACACAAAAAAGTTGTTTTGCACTTGTTACAAGAAAAGCTGAACGTTGGCCACCATATATACATGGATAACTATTATAATAGTTTTGAATTGGCTAGAGCACTTCTAGTCCAAAAAACACATTGCACGGGAACACTTAGGGCATCCAGGAAAAACACTCCAAAAGCAGTACAATTGGCAAAATTAAAAAAGGTGAGACTATTGCAAAGTACGCAAAAGGAATTATGATAGGCAAATGGAAAGATAAAAGAGAAGTGTATTATATCTCATCTGAATTTAAAAACAACATGATTGAGGTTGAAAACAGACGACATGAAAAGAAGTCTAAGCCATTGCCAATTGCTAATTATAACCAACATATGTCGGGAGTAGATAAACAAGATCAGATGCTTTCCTACTACACAGGTGAAAGAAAAACCATCCGGTGGTACAAAAAGCTTTTCTTCCATATATTAGAAATGCTTGTTCTCAATGCCCATGCTCTGCATAACAAATACTCTGGTAACAGAATACCACTACATGAATTCCGTCTACGTATTATAAAACAACTGCTTCCTCCTATCGAGACACCAAAACGTGCTGCAAGGAATCCAGAACACATTGTTACCAAACGCAAAGTACCACCGGGGAAGCAAAAAATACCTAGCAAAAGGTGCAAGTTATGCAGTGCGGAGGGAAAAAGGACGGATACGGTCTATGAATGTCCCGATTGTCCTCAATGCCCAGGATTTTGTTTAAACTGCTGCAAAATTTATCACAAACAATGATTATTGATTTTTGCTTTATTTTTTCTTTTGTTACTTGTGTTTAGTTGTATTCCATATCTAACCTTTATACTTATTTACGATTAGTTACATAAAAATGTTTGTTCTGATGCTTTCTTTTGTGATTAAACCATGAATAACCTTCACTCTGTTGTTTTTTTCAATTGAAACATCGCCCATTCCATAAAAGTCAAACAACCACCGACGGAAAATACCGTCGCTGGCACACAAGTACAAATTTAATGCACTGTGCCACTGACGGAAAGATCCGTCAAAAATTAAAAATACTGAAAAAGAGGTAAATTTTCTTGTATCATGTAAGTAATAATTACTAGTAATATTCAGTTAAAAATAAAATAATGATTTTTCAAAAAAATTAACCGGCTCCGGTAGATGCCGCTAAAAATGCACCTGGCAGCGAATGTGTTAAGGGAGAAAATCAAATATGGCGTTTGTTTGGATATGGACCCTGACCTACCCCAACATGTGACGTCACTAGAAATGGTGCGCATTCTCCTTGAAGGCACGTCGCATTTTCTTTTCTGTACAGTTAGCATTTTTCAAGGAAACATTCGCGAGGTACTGTAGACAGACGATGTATAATCCTGCAACCAGGTGGATCGACTTTAAGAATAAAGAAGTGTTAGAAAAGTAGTTAGTCTCTTTTTTTCTTTTACCCGCAACCAAACGAACACCCAATCTTAAAGTGTTGAAATCAAAGATCAACATAATTTGGTGTCAGGTGTGGGGTGTTCAAAAGGTGTATCGGGTTTTTGAAAGTGTCCGAGTGACCGTGTCCACGACAACGGCGTGACGACGCTGTAGAAGAAGAAAACGTGAAATCATCGACAAGCCTAACACAAATTCCGCAAGAGAAAACGAAAGGAGCCGTATCTTTGCTGTCACAAAAACCTGGACCAGAAGACAGGGCGTAGCAAGAAAGGAACCTTCGTCGACAAGCTGCTAATATTTCGAGGCAACGATAGCCAGGCCAGCGTAACCAAAACGTACTGGATCGAAGCAGCCTGAAGCCGCCACCGTCTTGGAGCGCCAGCAAACAGGCAACGCGCCAACATCGCCGGGATACCACTGTTCTCAACACTTACTTTTGCCGCTTTCTATTTTTTGATGATAAATGCAAGTCATTTTAAATTTACATTCGTTGGAATCTGTTAAATACGCCTATAAATTCATGTTTACACATTTACAAAGGAAAAAGTTACTCAAGGAAAATCCTTTCTTTGCGTTTTCCGATTCATTATTTAACGAAACAAATTCATTCTCTACAAACATGGCAGACGAAAGTAGCTTTAGCATAAACATAGCTTTAAAGGTCATTCCTGAGTTTAATGGTAACCGAGCAGAACTGCATAAATTCATTGCTTGTTGCGATATTGTTAGTGCCACTGCAATTTCCGATGTGGATCAATTTAGTTTGGTAAGAATAATTACCACAAAATTATCAGGGACAGCCTATCACGTAGTTAAACATAAAAATTTCACTAAATGGTCGGATTTAGAAACTATTTTACAAGATCAATTCCTTGATACTAGATCAATAGCACAATTACAATTAGAGCTACTAAACTGTCGGCAAATGCGAAACGAGAGTGTTAGAGAATTCGCGAATAAAATCGAACAACTTTTGCATGATTTAGATGATGCGTGTGCCAAGTCAGGAAATCGGTTCAGCCGATATGGTACACAATTTGAATGAAAAGTCGGCATTTCAAACGTTTGTGCAAGGTTTAAGTTATCAATACAAAGTTCTAATAAAAGCATCTAGGTTTAAAAACCTTAATGAAGCTGTAGCCGCCACAATAGAGGAGGAACGTATCAATAACGTGTTAAGTAATGCTTAGTTCAGTCAGCTTTCCTTAGTCCTAACTCAGTATTAGTATTAGTCCTAAAAAGTTAGATGATACGAAAGATGCGTGAGCGTCCAGGCAACGTTCCTTACTCTTATCTTAGTCTTAATATTAGTCTTTGTTCTAACTAGGTATTAAGGAGAGACCTTGAAAGTTCGTAAAATTTAACTTTTAGGACTAAGACCGAACAAGTGTGCATGTCTGGCGAAGATGTAAATTGCAAATACATGTGTAGCTCTTCATGGAAAAGTTTGTTTAGTCATTTAAAATAGAAATCAGTAGCAAGTTGTTAGCAGTAGATTGTATAGATAGAAATATAAGTCTGAGGCCGATTTTGATGACGCTAGGTTGATAGAGTTGGTTCGAGAATTCAGCAATTTATATGATAAAAGAAACAAAAATTTTAAAAATAGATTGGCTGTTTAAAATGCCTGAAAAACAATTTCGGAATTGTTAGATATACCGGGAGTGTTAAAGCTTCTTAATTACGTGAAGGAATATTTAAATTTTAGCTGAAATGTGCAAACAACGGTGGCACAACATGAATTTGCAAAAAAACGTAGAGTGATAAAAACAAAACCGTCGAGGTCTGCTGCGTATTCTACTTGGCAGCATTACAATGCCTGATTATTTTTAGATGATGTGGTGATACCAAGAAGGTAAAGCAATAACAGACTAACAATATTGATATATCTGAATAGTTTATTGTTTTTGTAACAATTATAGAACAACAGGAAATATTAAACCGAAGGTGCCTACTATGGATAAAGGGGAAGAGGTGTCACACAATGAAGGTGTTACAGAGGAATAAGATACAATACCAGTAATACCAGTGGTAACATGTGTTATTACTTCCGATGTGGAAAGCTCCAACTATGTTGATGCTGATACTGCACCTGACTTAATGGTTGTTGAAGATAGACCTGCTTCAGTTGTGAGTCAACAGAAACGAAGAAGGCTCTCAACACCTCAGCCATCAACTTCAGATGCACAGCAACAGGAAAAGACACCAGCTGATAC
>JAROYD020000019.1:397194-430665 GCA_029618875.2 Dynastes tityus
CTCGATAAAGCCTATCGGTATACCACAAAAATATTCACGGTAGATTCAGGCCATCTAATTTTTGTACTTATCTACTTTTGTCTGACCCCGGTATATACGCGCAATTTCGTAAAATGTCAATCGCTGAAATGTCACTTTAGACGTTTGTATGCTATACTCTATTGAAAGGTATATGGAAGACAAACTTTTACACGCGACAAGAATAATGTTACTAAACTTTATTCGCCCATCTAAATGAAATTGTCGAGCTTCACTACATTAATACGTATTTAATCGAAAAACGTCCTTTAATTACGCTCAATTCGAACAGCTGATTAAACGTCATCCTGAAACGTCATCTTGACAAGTGTCATGTTGAAAATGAACATGTGATATACGAGGGTCGCTCAATAAGTAACGCAATCGATAGGAAGAATGTATTTTGATGTAATTTTTGTTTTTTCTCGCTTTGCAATGTTGGATAGCCTATGGCGAAGTTGGAATAATAATTATAGAAGACGTTATTTAAGTTTCTCCGCATTTTTAATTTAATATTGCTGGGATGGGAGTACTATTGCTGGAGTGGGGATGCAATTGCTGGAGTGGGGGTACCATTGCCGGATTGGGGGTACCATTGCCCGAGTTGGTTTCAACTGCGTTAAAATAACTCCCGAATTTTCAAAATTCGGGGGTCCAGCTAGTTTTAATATAATAATAACTGTCGTCTCCATTTCGGTCGTACGCATTGCGCCACCGTAAGGAGAGAATAGAGGACGAACGTAGCGATCTGGGGAAAGTTAGGAGCGGAAAGGGTCATTTTCGGAGCACGGTCGGGGTAAGGGTAGCGCGCGTACCGGCTGCGTTACTCTTCCCATGTGCCAGGACAGCAAGGAAATCGCGATTCGGGAAGCGGAAGCGGAACGGGACGGTCTTCGTAGAGACTACGTCGAGAGCTCGACGCCATGCGAATTTGACGCGTAGCACAAATAAATGCGAAATTGTCGGGCATTCTAGACGTCAGTCGTTGTAGAAACGTCAAATACTAGAAGATTCAAACGACGAAAATGGGTATTTTTTCGCGTTCCAATGGCGAGAAGATCGCGTTTTCGCGACCGTACGATGCCAATTATTTTCATTATTACGAAAAACAAAAGGTTTGGGAATCGATTTATTGCGTTTTAGAGGCGAAACAGTACCGAATTGGATATTTTTAGGTCTTTATTCTAAAATAAAAATCTATCTTGAGAAAATAATTCGTGTAGTACGTCGCCTTGAAGCTATCACATCCAGATTCGGCACGCGCAATGCCAATTTAGATCCGGTTCTACCAGCGAAATATGATTGACCTGCAAAGAGTCCAAGGGGTGGTATACCTACAACTGCTAGAGAAAATAATTTATTTTCGTCCGTCGTCTAAAAGCTAGCAGATCCAGATTCGGCACGCACAGCGCTAATTTAAACCCGGTTCTACCAACAAAATACGGTTGACCTGCAAAGAGTCCAAGGGGTCGTTTACCTACAACCCCTAAAGAATGAACCTAAAAAATTTGCTGGAATGGGTAAACTACAGCTGTTATCCCTGTGATTATAGATCTAGAAAATTTGCTGGGGTAGGTAAACTACAACTGGTATCCCTATAAGTATAGATGTAGACATTTTACGGGAGTGGGTGAACTGCAGCCGGTATTCCTATAATTACACTTAGAAAATTTGCTGGAGTGGGTAAATTGCAACTGGTATCCCTGTGATTATAGATCCAGAAAATTTGCTGGGGTAAGTAAACTGTAGTTGTTATTCCTATGATTATAGATATAGAAAATTTGTTGGGGTGGGTAAACTGTAGTTGTTATTCCTATGATTATAGATATATAAAATTTGGTTGGTAAACTGTAGCCGGTATCCCTAAGTGCGTACTCCAAAATTGTTTCTCACCGAAACCCTTGAGGTTTGGGTTTTTCAGCTAGTTATATAAATATAAACTGATAAAACCATCTTTGTCTGGAGCGTTACGCGCCCGTAAATAGAGAACGAACATATCTATATGGGGAAAAGTCGGAGCAGAAAGGAATTTTTCTGAAGTGCGGTAGGGGTAAGGGAAGTACACGTACCGGAAGCGTCGTTCTTTTTGTGTGCCTAGACGACGGGAAGTCGTGATTCGGGAACCAGAAGCGGACGACGAGAACCCAACGCCGATCACTACGTTAATTTCTACGCTGTAGCAAACAAAAAAATCGCGAATCGCAGCGCGTCGGTATCTGACACGTTTTCGGTCGGTCTCGAGCGATGAAAGGTAACGGGAATGATATTTCGAAGAGAAAAGTGACTTTTCCAGAAAGCGAAATGGACCAACGATGTCCGGAGAATCGAACAGGTATCTACTCACATTGTTTTCAATAGTATATAACGCTATGACAGCGGCAAATGTATATAGGTCGGCCAAAAAAGTTAAAAATTTTTACGTTTTCAGGCGACGAACGATACTTGGTGCGGTATTTCGATGAGAGATTACAAATTCGACGAAAACATTGTCCCGCGAGGGGGCTGGGCGCCTATCTATTTCAAATCTTTCAAACGTGAAAGGTACGCTCACAGCTGCAATTATATCTGAGATAAATAGGTTGGTTCTACCTTTCCAGGCGTAATTTTGATTGAGAATGTAAAACTGGAGTCGAGATTATTGAATGCTCGAGACGATGCGATACGGAATAGAAAGGATAGTGGCACCTTTTTCTTCCCTTACGTTTCGAACGAGGATGCTTGGTATTTGGATTTTCATAAAAGTGCAAAAAATAAATAATGCATAAATCGGAACTAAAGTGACAATTATGGTGTATTCAAGATGTTTAGCGAGGATTTTTGTTAAACGGGATACCTTTTCTTTTTTAAAAATGTGCGATTGTAAAAGATGACGTTAGATCTGCCATATTGACAAGTAGGTGTAATTATTCTAATCGATCTAGAACATAATAATTAGTAGGCATTGGTAGGCATGCACGAATTTAGTGACTGATACATTGTCCTGATCAGTTTGATTATAGTAATTTCATAATTTGCAGTTTAATTTATAGTTTTATTAGGTTTTCTTTGATTGTGTTCTTTATAATTTTGAGTTTTTTTCATTTTTATTTTGAAATTTCTATATAGTATTCAATCCAGCAAGGCATCTATTGAAAAGCTGAAAAGGTAAGAAATACACCATTTTACAAATGTAGCTCGCATATACGACGATAACTGCTTTGTTCTTTTCGTTTCGTGTTTAATAAGGTATAAATGTTGTATGAGCTAAAATTTGCATTTGAAATTGAAATGCAAAAAAATATGGTATTAAATATATATACATTGACAGCTTATTATTTGCATCCATGTCATGATCAAGGTAAATTAAATCATGAACAAAAAGTTAAAATAAATTTATTTTTAATTGAATATCCTTTTGCTGAAGGCAGTGATGATTTGGATAGTTTTAAATCGAGAGGAGGTATTTTCAAAGTTTTATATGAAAAAAATGTTATAAAATCATTGACTTTTTGGAACATTTGAAATACATCACCCAAATCTAGCTAAAATTGCTATAAAGTTATTACTTATTTCGGCGGCTTCTGCACAGTTGGAAAGTTTTTTCTAGTTGAGCACAAATACATACTCCAACTAGAAATAGGCTGACATTTGATAAATCAAAAAAATTGATGCATATCTATTATTCTTTACGATTAGCAGAGATGGATATAGTCGACTTTGATATAAACACTCAAGAAGATGAAAAACAATGAGAAGTTTACTTCGCTTATTAAATTATTATTTAGTTTAATGTTTATGTTTTTATGTTAATATTTACATTTTTGTATTACAAAGAAATAAAAAAGATTAAAGTCACGTTGTTTCTATTTCTAGTGTATTTATTTAATTCAATTTAAAAAAAATGAGTTACATATGTATCAAAATTAAAATTCGCGCCTTTTTTACATTGTCTTCATTATATCCATTGTCTACTGTCTACTTACCTGAAATGTTAAAAATTGTCTACATACATTGTCTTCGTGTAGACAATCGTGTATTTTACGTCGTGTAGATTACGTGCCCATCACTGGTCACAGCACTTGCCTCATCCTACAAAGGAATCGCTAGTAAGAAGCTCCGTAACATTTTAGGATAAGTGGAATTTTCCAAACTCCATCGGTTGCATCGACGGAAAACATATTCGTATTAAATGTCCGACAAAATGGAGCAGTATGTTTTATAATTATAAACAATACTTTTCCATAGTATTACAAACAGTAGCCGATGCAAATTATAAATTTTTATGCATCGATGTGGGTGGATATGACAAGCAAACCGATGGCGAAACCGTTGCATCTTCAACTTTGTATCAGCCTTTAGAAAATAGATCTTGGCTACCAGAAGATAAAACATTTCCTAATTCCGATGTTATACTTCCGCACGTTTTACTGGGTGACGATGCGTACCCCTTAAAATCATACTTAATGAAACCGTATTCCAAACGAAACCTTTCACGTGAAGAAGAAATATTTAACTAAAGACTGTCACGGTGTTGTAGAACAGTAGAGTGTTCATTTGGAATAATGGCAGCAAAGTGGAGACTACTAAACAAACCAATAGAATACGCATGAGAAGATTGCCTAATAACAATAACCAAAAAATTCATGCTAATATAGCTCATGGTATTGGTGGAATCATTTCCGGTAAAAAACAAAGCGAGGGAAAAGGGACAGCGTAAACCCGCCAACATGTTTCTGCCTACCCGGCTTCATCAGCGCGGTTCCACACGTGTCCTTCCCCGTCGCTACTATTTTTCACCTCTCGAGTATATGTTGCCATTCTCCACGAACAGAATCATGATATATCTCCCCACGCCACCGAGCGTCGAGAAACATAGACATGTCGTCTAGAGAATAGCGACAACGAAACAACGAGAATGCAGACTCCTACCTCGCTTTGTTTTTTACCGGAAATGATTCCACCAATACCATGAGCTATATTAGCATTAATTTTTTGGTTAAACCAATAGAATGTCATCCTAATAAGGTTGATATAATAGTAAAGTGCATTTGTTTGTTACATAACATTATTATAGACAGAGAAGTAATTTACGAATCCAATATACTACAAAGAGCTGTCAAATCAAAAAAGTAAGAACAATTCAAAAACGCGTGTAAACAATAGGTCTACTAATGTGGCATATGAT
This sequence comes from Dynastes tityus, assembly GCA_029618875.2. Taxonomy (NCBI): domain Eukaryota; kingdom Metazoa; phylum Arthropoda; class Insecta; order Coleoptera; family Scarabaeidae; genus Dynastes; species Dynastes tityus. The sequence goes on from JAROYD020000019.1 coordinate 402,377, forward strand.
GTCAGAGAAAACTTTAAAGTGTATTTCAAGTGTGAAATGGGCGCCATACCACAACAATACAATATTTAAAATACCAGTTGCATACATACATCATAATATCGAATATAGACTGTACTGTACTACTACTGTATCTACATGTAAAGTTAGAAACACAGGTTTAAATAAAAAAATCGATACTTACTGCCAACATTTAATTCAGCTGCCACTTCTTCCTACACTTTTCGTGCTTTATCACGATTATGGTAACCTTTACATTTTTGGTTCCACAATACTCTTTTGTCAAAAACCAAGAGAATTAATTTTTCCTTATCCATATTTCAATAATTAGCATATATCTATTATGAATACCGTATAATATTAAAACGTATATACAGGCAACAGCGAACAACCTCTTCTCGCGAAAAAAACAAACCTGCGTGAACTTCTAGCGACAACCAGCGCCATTGATTCGCTTATATTGTAACCACCTGCATTTAATTGTATGGGCTTGTTTATTCGCGCAAATTCGGACATCTTCGCTTGTAGTGTAACCGTAGCCTAAGGGTGTGTTTATAGTGAAGCTGTGATAGTCGATAAGAGCGATGCGTTAGCAAAACGGGCCAATCAGTGAGCCCTGTAACTTTGCGTAACCTTGATTACAGAAGCGAGCTGTGATACTCGATAAGAGCGGCTATAATAGCGAAGCGATGAGATACATTGTATGTATGCAGGTGTTTATGTTGGAGCCACACGCCATCTGTGGACAGCGATGGTGAGCAAAACTAAGAGCATTTATAATCAAACTGTCAAATTTTATCTGCTTTTATTAGCTTGTGGTTGTGTGGTTCACTGTTGTTTTTATTCAGTGAATATAACCCAACAGCTGTTTGACTACACACCACCTTTTGTATTGTTTCAGATTGTTGCGAGGTATTAATAATGATACACAGACGATATCGACTAACGGACTTAATGTATTGAAAAAAAGAGAATTATTATTGTTACAACGTATATTACCGTAGTTATGTATTTTTATGTTGGTAGTAGTTTTTTTGGTAACTTTTACAAGTGCACCACAATACTCCCCTCCTAATGGCGGAGCTATTTGAATTTTGGTTGAATACTAATCTGTAAAAAAAGAATGGAAATAAAAATACATAAATGATTATGAATATTGTCAATGAGACTTATTTGTTCACATGGTATCACATCACTTTAGACACAAAAGTTACATGTTTATTACACTTTCCTTTATTGTTAACGCTATTTTCTTTTACTTGCTGGATCATCAGTTTGCTATAGGTATGGTCGTGTAGAGCTACGTTTTCTTCCATCAAAAATGCAGGTTTAAGTCTGTCTTTGGATATATTTTGTTCTTGATTATCGATATCGATCGTAAAATATTTGTCTTTACGATTAATTACTTTGTAAGGACCATCGTACGGTGTTTGAAGTGGCTTTTTGACTGAATCTCGACGCAAAAATACGTGGTACATTTGTCTAATGAAGGTGACACGAAAATTTTTGGTTTAGTATGGTTTGTGTCGGGTACCGGTTTCAAGTTACGCATTCTTTCTCTCAAATAAGATGGAAATGTTGTAGGTTCTAATTCTGTATCATTTTCTTCTTCGAACAATCACATGGTAAACGAAAGTTGTCCCATACAGCATTTCTGCAGGAGAGACTTGCGTATCGTCTCTGACTACACTTCGTAATCCTAAAAGAACTGTTGGTAATATTTCGGTCCAATGGTCTGTAGGGTGTGCTTTTAAGGCGTTCTTCAGGGAACGATGCCATCTTTCGATTTTACCATTCGTCATGGGATGATATGGCGATGAACGAACTTTCTCACAACCCAAAATTTTTGCTGAATGCTTGGAATAACCTACCCCGAATTGACGACCTTGATCCGTAATGATTCGGGAAGGTGTTCCAAAGCGTGCAATCCAACCAGAATAAAATGCGGATGCTACTGTGTCAGCAGTTATGTCAGACAGTGGGATTGCTTCTGCCCAACAAGTGAAACGATCAATGCACGTTAAGCAATAGATATTACCATGTGACGGGGGTAATGGACCAATAATATCAATGTTTACTATTTGAAATCGTTTATCTGGAATTTCGAACTTTTGGAATGGAGTATGGGTGTGACGATTGATTTTGGCTTTCTGACAGTTACGCAAGTTTTTGCCCATTGCCGAATGTCTTTATTCATGTGTGGCCATACGAAACGTGATGAAATTAGTTTGTTTGTGGCTTTGATGCCAGGATGTGATAAGTTGTGAATTTTTTCAAATATTTTGCGACGGAAATTTTTAGGAACAAACGGACGTATTTTATTATCGGTAGTATCGCAAAAAATTAAAACAGAAGAATCTGAAATGTACACTGTTTTAACTTTAACGATGTCGATGATGGGTCGTTAAGTATTTGTTGTAGTTCGGGGTCGGTTTCTTGAGATAACTGCAGTTCTTTGTAATTGATTGTGTTTGGTAAATTTATGCTATCTAGTCTAGATAGTGTGTCTGCAACGATATTATTTTTTCCATTAATATGGGTAATATCAGTAGAAAATTGACTTATGAAATCTAAATGTCTTATTTGCCTAGGTGAAGCTTTATTCGGGTCTTGTTTGAAAGAAAAAATCAGCGGTTTGTGGTCAGTGAATATTTTAAAAGGTCTTCCTTCCAAAAAGTAACGGAAATGTTTGATAGCGGTGTAGATTGCTAAGAGTTCTCGATCGTATGTGCTGTATTTGGTTTGGGCAGGACTGAATTTCTTTGAAAAAAAACTAATTGGTTTCCATATGTTGTTTTCCAATTGTTCAATTACGGCGCCCATAGCAAAATCGGATGCATCGACCGTGAGAGAAATTTGAGATGAAGTGGAAGGGTGAACTAAGAGAGTTGCATTCGCTAAATCTGTTTTGAAATTGTTCGAAAGCTGGGATTGATTTATCGTCCCAATCAATCAGTCTTTTATCATTTTTCTTGGTATCTTTAAGGAAACAGGTCAATGATGCTTGGTTATGTGCAGCATGAGGAATGAATCTTCTATAAAAGTTAATCATTCCTAAGAATCGTCTAAGATCTTTTACAGTTTTAGGAAGGGGATAGTTGGAATGGTAGAAACTTTTTCAGCGAGTGGTTTGGTGCCATCTGGTGAGATTTCATATCCTAAAAATTTAACACTGGTTTCGCCGAAAACGCATTTATTAATATTTATGGTCAAACCATTTCGTTCTAATCGTCTGAAAACCTCAGATAGATGTTTTTGATGTGCATTTAGGTCTTTGGATGCGACTAGTATATCGTCAATGTACGGGAAACAATAGTCTAAGTCACTTAAGATTGTGTGGATGAATCTTTTGGGAACGACTGTGCTGCATTACGCAGACCAAAGGGCATTTTGCAAAATTCGAAAAGACCAAAAGGGGTAATTACAGCGGTTTTGGGTATAGACGTTGGTTCAACTGGTATTTGATGATACGCACGTGTTAAATCCAACGTAGTGAAAATTTGTTTACCTTCTAACAAATGTGAAAAATCTTGGATGTGTGGGACAGGGTATTTGTCTTCGACAGTCACGGCATTTAGACGGCGGTAGTCCCCTACTGGTCTCCATTCACCGGTTTTTTTCTTAACCATGTGTAATGGGCTAGACCATGGGCTATTGGATGGGCGACAAATACCACGTTCTATCATATACTGAAATTCTTGTTTGGCCATAGTCAATTTATCAGGAGGTAATCTCCTGGCCTTAAAAGCAATTGGTTGACCTTTAGTGATGATAACATGTGTTGTATCGTGATTTACACTATTGATGTTACTGTCGAATTTTGTTAAATTTGGAAATGTTTTAAAAGGTCATAAAATTTACATTCGGGGGTAAAGTACAAATTGAACTTGTTGAACAAGTGCTTTTGTCTCCCTTAATATAAATTTCTGTTCTAGTATCTATTAATTTATTGTTATGAAGGTCAATGAGTAAATTGAAATTATGAATGAAATCAGCTCCGATAATTGCGCGATCAGTATCAGCAACAATAAAATTCCAATTAAATGCTCTACGGAGACCAAGACTTACAGTTAATTTTTTGGAACCCTATGTGTGAAAAAAGAATTATTAGCAGCATAAAGTGTAAAATCTGATCTTTTAATCGTTGAAATTTAGATTTTGAAATTATGGAAACATCTGAACCAGAGTCAATTAAAAATTGAATACCAGTGATTGGATCGGTAATTATTAACTTACGACTTGTGATGGTGATAGGTTGGCGATTTGGCCAGGTCACGTCGTCTATCGCCCTTAACAACGTGTTTGATCGTTTTCCTTATGGGTAAATTTACAAGGAGTTGTGCATCTTCTTGCCTCATCTCCAAATCTTCTGTGATAATAGCATACACCTTCCGTATCGTTGTTTCTCTTATGTTGTTGACGTCCTCTTGAATTAGAGCGGTTTCTGTATCGAAATCGGTTTCTATTTGTGTTATTGGAATTTGCCAATTTAAGTTCTGCCACTTCTTGTATTAATTTTGACAAAAGTTCAGGTATCGTATCATTTGAGTTTGTACTTACTGCATTATTTACGGCCATTGTTCGAGGTTCGTTAATCTCAGACATTTTATCTGCCATTTTCGCTAGGTTTTGCAGAGTGTCGGGAAATTTTTGGCTAACGTTGTCTGTATTCGTGTTGGTAAATGTTGCATCCATAATGTTTTTAATAATTCTTCGGGTACTGCTGTGCCTCCAAGTGCAGACATTTGGTTTAGCAATTGAGAAGGTTTTTTGTCACCGAGTTCTAACTCGGAGAACAACTTTCTCAACTTTTTTTCATTTGAATCGGAGAATATGTCGATTAACTTGCTTTTAAGGGTTTCGTATCGGTTACCTGCAGGTGGTCGAAGGATGAAATCGCTTATTTGGCTTAAGATATCGGTATCAATTGCTGTGATCAATAATGGTATTTCGTATTATCCACTGTAATTCCGGATAGTTGAAATTGAGCCTCCAATTGTGTGAACCAAAGCCTTGGATCGGTCTTCCAAAATGCTGGTGGCTTGATTGCAATTCTCTTCTACTTGCCTAAAAACGGTTTCTGGCTGCGATTGTTGACCATTTTCTACCTCGTCAGTGCTCATTTTTTGTTTAACCTCACTTTTCGCACGTGTCGGTCGGGGTCACCAATGTGGTTGTGTGGTTCACTGTTGTTTTTATTCAGTGAATATAACCCAACAGCTGTTTGACTACACACCACCTTTTGTATTGTTTCAGATTGTTGCGAGGTATTAATAATGATACACAGACGATATCGACTAACGGACTTAATGTATTGAAAAAAAGAGAATTATTATTGTTACAACGTATATTACCGTAGTTATGTATTTTTATGTTGGTAGTAGTTTTTTTGGTAACTTTTACAAGTGCACCACAAGCTCTAGTTTTAATGGATACCGAGAACTTAATAAGCGAAATGTACCTTAAGTCCCAAAATCAAAAAAGAAAGACACCAAAGAAAATATTTTGACAACTGTCAAAAGTTAATAAAAAAACGAGTGCTACAGCATACTGTGTGAAATTGCTCACCAAGACAATTTAAACGGCTAAAGGAGTTGAGATACATGTAACGGAGGTATTATGAGAATGTATTTATCTTTGTTTCTCCTAAAGATGAAAAGCGTTATATCCTCCCTGATAAAACTAATACTTTAGCTTGGGGTCATCACAAAATACAAGAGATAATGCGGAAAGAAAACTTGCAAAAATTAATTTCAAAGATAGCTAACCATGAAAATTTGCCTCTAGATCAGAAATTTAACAAGTAACATTTTGATACTAATTTTTATTTAATGCTTATTTATATTTTATATACAATTGCTTAGTAATTGTATGCAATATACATAATATATTTGTTAAATAAAAAATGTAATTGATGTGGTTAACTTAACAAGAACTTTATCCTTCTTTCGGAGAATGATTTTCTCAACCAGATAAACATCGGAATGTTTGACTTTCATCAATTCGTTATCGTAGAATCCACCAAGAATGTTTTCGTTTTGAGAATCTTGCAATAAGTATGTTCTGGGATAGGTATTTTGAATTTTTCGCACAGTGAGTATTTCGTTTGTCCAGTTCGGTGTATACAAAGAGGGTCTTCAACTTTAAATTTAGAAATTCTTGGATCAGTAACCTCAACACTACTATAAATCTGTTTCAAAATGTGTTTAATTGGAAGCTTGTATCATGTAGTGCTGTGCACGGAACTATTGTAGTTGTCCACAAACTTGTGTAATACATCAACCCAGCGGTAATTACCGTCAAAACTAAATTCCTTCCACATATTACCTTTAAACGTTCTATTGAAACATTCTACAAGAGGTTTTTAAATTGGAATAGTGATTAATATTATATCGATCCATAAGATGGTAAGTGATTTACATAGTAATCACAAAAGACCTAAATGGTTGTATTACACTAACTTTTTGGCAAAGAATAGTCAAGTAATCGTTGTGGCAAATGTTACAAGTGACTATTTATCTCAAAAAATCTGCCTCTTGTAAAGTATAGCCTAAAAAAGAGATCAAATATATCTTAAACGGCCGACATTGATTTATAGAATGAGGTAGTAGATTTGTATGATCATATGCGTGGTCCTTACTGGACTAGAATTCAATCTAAACAATAGTAGTCATCTGTTCGATTTGATCTGAATAGTGTAAATAAATATATGGGTTTATACACATATGGATTTCCAGAAATTACTTATTTAGAAGTTCTTCAAAGTTATTCACTTCCCCCGATTACCTAGTTGATACAAAACCAAAACATGCTAGGACTGTGTTAATTGAAGTAAGATTTGATAGATAACTTTATTATTAAATAAGAAACACAACGTTGTACACACAGCGCAAAATATGCTACATTTTCTTGTAATAAATGTAATCCAAACAAATGTGTAATTTTGTAATTTTAATGAAATATATTTTTAACTTATATTAGAAAATACTCTATAGTAGTCAAACATTGTTCAAAGTATAACCTGTCGTATGCCCAATAAGTTAATATCTCAACAAATTAATTGATCAAAGATTTAAGCTCAAAGTACAAAAAAAAACACCATAATCGATTACAATATGTTTATTTTCTTGTGTGTATCCAGTACATTTGAATACCAAAGTGTAGGAGAAGTAGTTACAACTTCTGAGGCTGAGTATACATATTTTATGAAATAATAACAAATCACATAAGTACGGTCAAAACAGAAGTTGAGTTTATATCAGAAATAATGGAATAAACTAAATTGCATCGTAGTCAGGCGGTAAAGAGCCTAGTTTAATAAGCACTGATTTATAGAATTTTTCCGGTGCATTGTAAATTCCATCTACAACGGGATGCTCTCTCATCAATTTTCTCCATTGCCGAATTTTAGTCAACTCATTAGTTTCAATGGGCAATCGTTCACCTATAACTATTGCCAGCGACCCAGCACGTTCCGCCCACGGCCACAACATATAATCCACCTATAAGGTTAATTTAAACTTTAGACATATGTATGTCTAAAAGTAATGAAAATATAGTTTTAAAATTTTGGTGAGCGATATGATCTGTTTCTTTTCTAAAAATTTCTTCAACTTGACGGCACTCTTGGATAAATAAAAACGAATACGAACTTTGTTATCTCAAATAAAAAACCCTGTAAAGCATTCTTTGTTTTGCTTACGTTAATGTCAAGTAATAACCAGTCATTTTAAAGTCTAGTCATTAATAGATACCTATCGATTACCAAGGGCACGCAATATCTATTAATGACCGGATTACATATATTTTTTTAAATAGTATAGTAAAATGTAAAATTGTGAGAAATGACTCACTTTCATTAGGTCATCATAAGGTTAAAGCTATGTAAATTCCATCTAGAAGTAATTTACAAACCAGGAAAATTAACGTTTATTGCAGACGCTTTAAGTAAAGCTTGCAATAGCAAAAGCTGATAATAAAATAACAGACGAGTGCCCAGACGACTAATTCACTCCATATACAGAATGGCGCACCACATTCGCGTAGGTTTATATACAAAAAACGACAAAATATGTTTAAAATATTTTTGTTAAAAGGTAGGTAGGTAGGTGGGTTCATTGCTTCAAAATTGTTTTGAAATATACAGGCTGAATCAAAAAGACGTTACACACAAAAGTTGTGAAAATTTAAATGGAATACCTGTATATTATTGCAAATTTTGATAGTGCGGGCTAAATAAAGACAAGTTACTGTTACGTTTCCTATACCTAACTCAAGCCATTTCTGAGACTTTTAACTATTCTTGAAAATGTAGACCAAAATTTAATAGGCGCGCCTGTCTTACGTATTTAAGCTAGATATTTCTAATTGTATTTACCTTTAGTCGAAGCATTAAACTTGGTGATGAAATAAAAATAATCCCTAAAAATTATAAAGGGCAGACGAAAATATACTTTGTACACCCTATTATCGTATTCAGATTCTAATTTTAACCATTTATAAAATTGTATTAAGGTTTCCTATACTTATATCTTATACTTTCTTAGTAATTTAGCATCTTCAATTTCGAATATTAATTTCTTCCCATTTATTTTACGAAAGCAGGCTTTGACGGAACTGACGTGATTATTTCTCAAAAATGAACATTATTTGACATTAGTCGCTAGTTAAACCATTATCAATCTTTGAGACTGTTTAAAAGACATTTTAAAATGAGAACTTTCTCCCAAGAAAAATGGATTGATGATTTTTGTAATTGGGGGGTGTTTAGAAAATTGCTTGTTAGCATCAAAGATTTATGCTCAAAAATTTCTTGACTAACATCATCTTGACAAGCGTTTGTTAGAAAATTTGCTGCAAGTTTTCCGAAGAACAGGAATTGCCCTTACAAAAAATACAAAAACTAATTACCGGAAAAGAAAATTAATTTTTAATTATGGAATCTATAATTAAAACTCCGCACGCAAGTCAGCGAATAATGAATGAAACTATAGGAATAAGCACAGGAAGCATCAGAACAATCACAAAGAAACACAAATTTTATCCGTACCACATACAATTGCATCAGGAACTTTTGGCAGTAGAGTACGTCCAAATTTTGTTTATGGATTCTAGAAAAATTAAGAGGAACATTTCTTAGATTTCGATGAGTCAACTTTCGTAATAACGGATTAGTTAACAGACACAATTTTCATTATTATATGATGAAAAGCCTAATTTTTTTAGCACCCTCGATAATCAGGACAGACGGTCTGTGTTTAGGGTGGAATAATTGGAACGCGTATTGTAAGTCTACACTTTTTGATGGCCACTTAAATGGCGCCATGTTTCAAAAAACAATTTACCTGTATTTTTAGAAAATATTCCGCTTAATATCCGAAAAAGAATGTGGTTAACTAGCGGTCTCCGCGCATTTCCCAAGTATTTACGAACGAATTAGATAGGCAATATCCCAACAGATGGATAGAACGCGGAGGTCCACAAAATTGGCCAGCAAGATCCCCAGACCTAAGGAGTCCCGATTTTTTCTTATGATATATGAAAGCTATTGTTTATGATATCAGAGGATTTGACCGAGTACCGTTTGAAACTATACAGGATGGCAATAGGAAAGTTTAGTTGGAAGAATGTCTGGACTTAAGTAGAAATTTGCCGATTTCCCTTTCCTTGCCCTTTACCAAGAAGGCATTGGTCAAGGTCAATGAGGAGGTTCCAGAATCGGCTGAAACCGGCCAAGGCCAACCCCAGGCCAAGGTCAATGTCGAGATTGAGGCCAAGTTTGGGGTCAAGGTCATTGTCGGGGTCAATGCCAATGCCATGCCCAAGGTCAACGTTGCGGCCAAGGTCAAGGTCAACATTGCGATCGGGGTCAAGGTCGACGGTGGGGTCGAGATCGGGGTCGATTTGGGGTCAAGGTCAATTTCGGGTTAAGGTCAATGTTGCGGTCAAGGTCAATGTTGAGGTCAAGGTTAATGTTATGTGGTCAGAGCCAGGTGAGGTCATTCTCGAGGTAAAGGTCAGACTGATTAATGGAGGGGGTTTCAACTAGTATATTATAACACAGAATGTATTGTTGATATCAGAAGTTTGAGAACTTAGAAGATATTGAGAAAGAAGAAGATATTAAAAATGGGTGTTATATTTAAAAAAAGGAATAGACGCGAATTATTCTTTAGTTATTTTGAAATGGTTGATGCTGAGCTTAATGAAATTCCTCCAATATTTGCTGATACTGATATGGAGCAGGAAGAAGATGAATCTCTCATGGGGGATAATATCAGTGATGAAGATAGGGAGGATAGAAATTGGGGATATTCAGTGACGAGGAATTTATTGAAGAGGGAGAAGAATTTTTTTATGGAGGACGGTGGTGAGGAAGTTTTTTTTTATGGAGGACGGTAGGGGAAGTTTTTTTTTATGGATGACGGTAGGGGAGGAAAAATTTCCCGGGAAGAGGAAGAAGATGTAGTTTTTGGGATGCTGATACGTTAATATTAGCTCAAAATATATTAGATAATATTCATGATTTTGATGAATTTTAATTTAAATTATGCAATTATGTATGGGGCTACATGTATAAATATAAAATTTATTGATTATAGTTTAGTGTTATTCATATTAATATCAATGTTAGAACAGATTGGAATTTTATAATTACCTAGTGCAATCGTTTGTGTGACTCAGTATTCCACTGCTTTGCGTCTAACCCCACTAAGTTATTATAGTTGACATAATTGATATTTTTGTTATATCTATTTTTCAAATAATGAAGCCGATACTTTTACAATTACTATTACACAGTTTTAGTTTATCGAGCTTTAACTTTCTGATATATGACTATTGCAAGCTTATCCTCAAATCTTTATGTGTAAAAAAATTAAGGAGACCTTGAAATGTTGTACCCCTTCAACGAAAACTCCGAAATGTTCGCCTTGAAACCAGTTAAAGACCTTCAACGAAAGGTTTGAGATGTTTACTTCGGTTAAACCCGCGAGACATCGTCCGCCAACAGTTCAAGAGGGGATAGGAGGTTTAGGATGAGATGTTCCTAATACGCTAATGACAGTCTCATCTATTCTTGTTGGTAGCAAGTCGAAATGTTCGAGTGTGAAAAAATTGTTGTAAGAAATTTTTTACTCGTAGGGACAAAAAAAATCGGCATATCTTAACCTTTTGTCGAGGGAAAAGAATAAAGATCGATGATAATACGGATTTGGTGAAGTGTGATGTACATGGGGAAAGGAATTGTTACACTGCACATATCCGAAGTACTAATAAACCCAAGTAAACATTTGTAGTGATTGATGATGGAGTCAAAAAGAATATTGCCGCATTTGGGGAAAGGGTAGTAAGTTATCAAATATCTGATTCGTCTCGTATGTATGTCGACGTAGAAGAATTCGCAAAAAATATTAGAGAAAAAGTGATAACACTATTTGACCCGAACAGAATTTTGTTTCGCTGTAATATGAATATTTATTAAAAAATGTTCCTGGCGTTCACTGACTTTATTTGTTACTTTGTTAACGTTAATATTCCATAAACATTTTTTTTTTTTATTTTTGTTTTAAATATTTATTTCCATGTCTTACTTTTTGGTTCGGGTCAATATGACCCGACAGTCATTAACCTTATATACATATATCTAGGATATTTTTTACATTTGTATTATTTATTATTATATATAACACAATTGTGCATATAATAACGGTCCATCTCTGCGCGTAATATGATAGAAACTAATAAAAATGATTTATTTGTTTTATCTTTTTTTTTTAAATGTCACATATTACTTTCTTACATGTTCTTGTTTACGTATATTCAAGCTCAAACGTGTTACAACAGGCAAAAACTTGTTTATACTGTTTATATCATTCTGTAAAAAATGTAGTATGACAACTTTTGCATATTTTTGCGCGGTACGTCTCGGACGTTGCACGCATGCGTCATATCTTAGTTATAAAACGTTGCACTGAATTTGCTTGTTAGTTTTACTCGATTTCAACATGGCAAGTCGAAGACCCCCGGAGTGATGCAGAACTGCTAGCTCTTGCACAATCTTCTGATAGTGGTGAATCTGTTTCTGAATTTGAGGATCATATAAGTGATGTGTCGGAAAGTGATAGTTCAGATAGTGAACAAGACCAAGAAAATCGTAAAAATGCCTCAGAATGTTCAGACAGTTTTTTTTAAAGATCGTAAAATTGAATGGAATTTACTTCCACCTCAGCAACGTGGCCGTTTTTGTGCCCCCAAGGGATTCGCACTCCTGCAGGAATTACAAAATATGCATGGGAAAATTACAGACATAAAAAGTGCATTTGAAATTGTATTTTTACCTGCGATCGAAAAGGAAGTGATAAAGATGACAAATATTGAAGGATTACGAGTTAACGATACAAAGGGGAAAGTTTTGGATAGTACCACTTTTCAAGCTTACATTGGTCTTTTGTTACTTGCCGGCGTCTACCGATCGCACGGAAAAATTAACAAAAAGTTTGTGGGACAATGATACTGGTCGAAGTATTTTTCGAGCAACCATGTCTCTTGAACAATTCAGCAGGGATACCCCGTGTGATTCGCTTTGATGACAAGACTACACGCCAGGAAAGAAGACGTACGGGATAAATTAGCGGCCATAAGAGACTTTTTGGGAAATGTGGGTAAAAAAATTTTCCCCAAGTTATATAATCCTGGAGAAAATGTAACGGTGGATGAACAGTTAGTTGCATTTAGAGGTCGCTGCCCTTTCAACCCAATATATACCTACTAAACCAGCGAAGTAGGGTATCAAGATTTGGACTTTCGTGACAGTGAAACATCTTATGCATTGAAAGTACAAGTTTACACAGGAAAGAAAAAAGGTGCTCCACCAAAAAAAAATCAGCGCATGCGGGGGGTTTTTGGATCTCACCAGCGAACTAAGGGGGTTAATGTGACATGTGACAATTTTTTCACATCATACAACCTAGGAAGTTACTGCTGAAAAAAAAAAATTACGATGGTGGAACTGTTAAAAAAAAATAAGCCGGAACTTCCTCAGCCAAAAAAGCTAACAAAGACGTACATAGCAGTTCTTTTTTTTTTCCAAAATGATAAACTGTCGTAAATTATGTCCCAAAAAAGGGTAAGACCGTGACCCTTTTGGAGCACATTGCATCACGACAACATAGTTAGTGAAAGAACTGATCGGAAACCTCATATAATACTAGACCAATGAACTAAAGGGGCCGTTGACACCCGATCAATTAGTGGGCACATATACTTGTAAAAGAAAATCCAATCGCTGGCCTATGATAATTTTTTATAACATGCTAGACATTTCGGCTTACAATGCGTATGTATTGTGGACTGCTGCGAATCCAAATTGGAACAACAATAAACTAAAAAAAAGAAGACTATTTCTAGAAGAATTAGGAAAATCGCTCATAAAATTACATATAGAGTCAAGAGCGTACCTACCCAGGGGAGAAAAATTTTTCCGCAACATATTTAAAAGCTAAAAAAGCAAAAAAATCAACATTTTAACAACATCAAATGAACCCTCAACAGCAGCAACAAATGTAAAACGTGCACGATGAAAATTTTTGTCCGTCAACTAATGACAACAAAACAAATATTTCATGTGTAACATGCAAAAAACTTTCTTGTAAGAAGCATGTAAAAATTCTTTTGCCCAAATTGTGCTCCATAATTTTTTTTATAAAATAAGTACTTTTTTATATTTAAGTGTAAGTATTTCTTATTAGAACATGTAGATTTCTATTTTTTATAAATAAAATATTTCTTTTAAAACAGTACACTTATTTTTTATTGCAAATAAGGGTTCGGGTCATATTGACCCGAACGATACACGTGTAGAGTAAATTTAAACAGTACAGCAGGGTTAATATTAATTTTTGGTTAATACTTATATTTATTTATTATTTATAATGTAGTAATTGTATGCAATGTACATAGTATATTTATTAAATAAAAATTATATAAAAATTATGTCCTATTTTTAATTAAGTCAATACATTATTTTTTAGCCGGGAAGTGGGGAAAAAGGAAAATTGACCATTTTAAAAAAAACTTTATCCTTTTTTTCGACGTAAAAAATTTTTTTCCCAAATAAAATGGGATATTTAATTTTCACTTTTTTTTCGGAACCCCAAAATTTTTTTTTTTGAGAATTTTAATAAAATGTTTTTGGGATAGGTTTTTTGGGAATTTTCGCACAGTAAATATTTCGTTTGTCCATTTTGGGTGAAAATTTTTTTGAAAATACATGCCTGTATTTATTTATACGAACGGGGTTCCAATTTTAAATTTAAAAATGCTTGGATCAGCAACCTTAATATTGCTATAAACCTCTTTCAAAATGTATTTAGCATTTCTTTGATTAACTGCGGCAGGCTTGTATCCTGTAGTGCTGTGCACTGTATTATTGTAGTTGTCAACAAGTTTGTGCAATATATAAAACCCAACGGTAATTACCGTTAAAACTAAATTCCTTCCACATCTTATTTTTAAGCGTTCTATTGAAACGTTCTAAAATGGAATTTTTAAAGTAGAATAGGTACTATAGTGATTAATATTGTATCGATCCATAATTTTTCTTGAAATGCGTATTATAAAATTCTTTTCCTTGATCGCTTTGAATATTTCTCGGAACTTTTTTTTCCCCGTTGAGAGTATGGGATTCCATCGCTTTCCCCGCCCGTTCGATGTTTTATTTTTTATCGGAATTGCCCAAGCAAACTTGGAAAATGCGTTAATGCATACGAAAATATATTTGAAATTCTTATTCCCCTTTGGCGTAAGGTATCATCTCAACCAAATCTATTTGAAATAGGTCGCGTAAACCTTTTATTATAACTCGCCGTCGAAGAAATCTCTTAGGGGCAAGTTTTTTATTTCGTTTACCACATCCCTCTTAACTGATGACTTTTCCCTTTTCCGACTACCACTTCTACTTTATACTGGGTCTACGTGTTTTGGTACAGGTTTTGGCCCAATGAAATTTTAATATAAATTTTGCACCTTTTTTTTTAAGACACGCGGTTTCGTCGAGTCGAATTCTTCACCATCAATGAGAAGCGATTTTAAATGATTTGGGGAATACTGGACATTAACTTTTTTTTCCTTCGTATAGTTTATTTACATATATAATAGTACTTTTTGATTTCGATTGCATATAAGCATTCAACGCACTACTAATGGTACCATCACTGAATATTTGAATAACATATTTCGCGGGAATGTTCTCTGCCCCAATTCCCCTAATCCCTTTTTTTATTTTAGGATGTTTGAGGAAATCCGTAAGAACATCCTCATCCATCAAATGTTTTTTTATGATATGTTTATGTATATGTCTACCAAATTTATCTATTGTCATCGTTAGCTACGATCGGACAGCTACATTAACTAATTAAAAACCCAAAGGGCCCCTTTTAAGACTCTTATAACGTAATAAACTGAACTTACTATTTTAATAACTTTGGATTCCTTCAGTTCCTCAATTATCGCCAAGATCTCATTACCATGTCCAGTATGACCAGCATTTTCCGATGAATAAGCAGTTTCAACCTATCGCACAATTCGTTGGATCGTCCCAGTATTTATATTCAGTATTGCCCTTCGGTACAACCGTTTTTCCCAGAGGAACTTTTATTTCGTAGTCCCAGACCCATCTTCCAAGTTCGAGTCCACCAAACTTGGTTTTTTACCTTGTATAATAGGTTTTTTTGTCGTGTATTTAGCACTTTTACTGGCCGCATACTTTCTGTCTGGATTGTAATCGACTGGGATGAGCATTTGTATCATTAAGGATGAATTTGTAATTCTTAGCATCCGCATATGAAAACTTTCCCGGTTTCTTTTTAAAAAGTAATTCCAAAAAAACCCTTAGTAACTTTGTAAGTAAATCGCCCAATTATAATGTTCTGTCCATCAAATTTTTAACATCTGCTTTTCCCTATTTTCAACGTTCCATCAACCTCGTGTACACCATATTTTTTAATGAATTCATCTTTTTCATCTATCATCAAACCTATAAGATACGGACGAATGGGGACTGGGTCCCCGAATGCTTCTTTCACTACATCTGTTTCTAATAAAGTTTTATTTAGGGATTTATTTGCTATTATTGACTTGTTTGGTTGCGTTTGCAAAAGCGATAAAGCGTGACCCATTGATTTATCCAAATTTAAACTTTCACTTGTGTCCATTTCATCTTCATCACGATCTTCTATCCTACTACCATTTTTTTCTTCATCTTTGGGAGTATCTGGTAAGATTTCCCCATGTATTCATCTTCCAAGAATGTGGGGTTGGGTGAATGATTTTTAAAATCGAGGTTTCACCCTCGGACGATTCCGGTATTGGTTTAACTTTAATTTTTCGCTGAGGTGTCTCTGTTTCAAATAAAATTTGTTGCTTGGTGGGAGAAGAGTATGCCTGGACAAAAACCATGACACATGTTTACTTCGTTTGGGAGTAGCCCCTCGTCGTATAAATTGACGTTCCTGAACCGCATAACTTTTCTCCGGAAAAATATCTGACCAGGATTTTTTCATTTCTGAACTAATGTCTTTTGGTCTGGTTTTATTTTTTCGTGGTAGTATCAGTAACTTCTAATTTCTTAGCAATTTCCTGCAAAGGTTGTGTTATGGGGCGAAAGGTATATCGATCATTCTCTGAGACCGTGCTATATCAGTTTTCAAAGTTCTAATTTTTTGTTTAAAAAGTTTCCCGGAGCTTTCACTAGATCGTTTACTAATTTTTTTTCCCATGAATGTATCTTAAATTTTCACGAATAGTAATATACTAAAGCAGAAAAAAAAATGTAACGCACTAAAAAAGAATTTATGTTATCGAAGTAATGTTTATAAGTGTATGTAAGTGTCAAAACCTAATCGATATCTCCCCCTCATTGAATTTACAATCGGTATCGATAAGTAACATACCGAAGGATTTCTTCCAGAAATTCTGCAAAATACTTAGAAACTGTTCGTAGTTGACATCGTGAATATGATCGTTATATAGTGCTTCAAATTAGTAGCATCTTGTTGAAATAAAATTAGAAGTTTAAAGCATTATCCCTTAATAGTTGTTTGGGGATTGCACTATACGTTTGAATTAAATATATGAAACCCCAAATTGCGATGTCTACCGAAAAAAAAAAATTGTTTTACTATATTCAGGTCATTTGGGAGGTATGTCGTCAAAAATTACTACAGAATAATCGGGAAACTTGATCAGGAGTAAGCATGCAGTGTACGTCGGTATATTGGGTTAACCTTTTTTCCGGAACAGTTTTTAGTATACATCGAAGATATTCATATTTCTTTGTTGAAGAGATCTACAACAAATGTAGATATTTTTAAAGCGAAATCCATTCGGATGTAGTAATAGAGTAAGAAGGGTATTTGTTTTACCACACCCAGAGGGTCCAACAATTAGAAGTTTTTTACATGTTCCCCCGGGAAAAGATTACTATGTCTAAAAAAAGTGTTCGAATTCAATAGCAGATCATTTTTTTCCCGATAGGCAACAATAATTTTTGTGTTTTACCCGCATTGCCCCTTTTCCAATGCACCGTTCCAATGCCAAATACACACTAATACAAAATTCTAAAAGACATATGTTTAATATTTTTTCTTATTTTCAGGTATATATTAGGATATAGGAAAACCATAAATAAAACTTTTTAATCAATTATATATTTAAATATATATAAAAAAGGAAGTGGGATTAATCCCATATTTATATAAAAATACTCGGATTAATCCCACATTTCATCTGGTCTATCATAGGGGGGGTTTGCCGCCCTATACCTTCCCCCGCTCCCCCCCGTCAACCGACGAGGAGCTGATGGTGTAGCGGGTGATGGAGCTGGTGCTGGGGTTACCAGCGAATAGGGCGGTGGTGCCGGAGTCGTCGGTCCCTCGGTCGGAGTCCTCGGTCCCTGGGCTGGCTCCGGTGCTTGGGCTGGCTCCGGTGCTTGGGCTGGCTCCGGTGCCGGGGCTGACTCCGTGCTCCTCCTCCCCCCCGGGAAGACGATTACCATTGTAACACTTTCCGCTTTTAATGTTATTTCCTTTGAAAATAATATCAGCGATAAGTATTGAAAAAAATGTGAAAACAGCTGATAATTTTAAGAGTCAGTCCGGAAATAATAAACTAGCATACTGTAAATGTTCCCTAAAATAGTGTCACACGTCAGTCATGAGGTCAGTCTCGTCTTAAAGCTTGATTACATGAAGAAAATTCATCAATCAAGCTTCTCTGTCTATCCGGTTCCTCACCTTTTTGAGGGATAGAATTTTTCATTAAGAGAAACATTTGTTGGAATGTTTCTTTTTAAAGGAAAAGTGGAAAAGTTAAGAACCATGTCGTGGCCAGCGATAGCATTATCAATAGACTCTTTTTTCGAAGTCAATTGCTGCACAATATCATTCAACGAGTTTCCCCAAGATGCGACATTAAAACCCTCAGATAATTCTTTTAAAACTCGTTGTAATAATATTTCGTGAAGGATTGGACTCGATTTGAGGACTTTGGCTAGAAGTGGGGGGTGGCAGGATTTGAGGAATTTTGGGAGAAGGGATTTTGGGTGGAATGAGGGAAAAAGCAAACAACGATAAGTGATCATGGGGAAAAGGGATTGAGATGGGACTAGATTCGGGTGGGCTACGTTGACCCGAGTAATTACGGAATCTTTGGGGAAAATGGGGAAAATTGAACAGGATCGGTTGTGAAATGCTGTTCGGTAGACGTAGAGGGTACCGGGGGGAGTAAAAAAGTAGAAGACGTAGACGGTACTGAGGTGGTGCGGAGTATGGAGTAGAAGATGTAGAGGGTACTGCTGCTTGTCTTAATAAAGCTAGAAGAATAGGACTACGCAAAGAATTAGATAAAAGAAAACCCATTTAACAACCTGTGGTTGTGATGTTATAATCATCAAAGATGATGTATCAACTGACTGTGGACGTATTGGAGTTGTCATTACTCCACTGAACTTTTACCCGTTACCCCGTACGTTCCCAACATTACCACCAGTCGTACGACAAATTGGTGAAGCCATCGTCCTAGTACGTAGTCTGTAAAGTCTTCGTTGGGCAAGTTTTATTTCTTTTGGCTCTATCCAATTTGTTGTACTCCTCAGCAGGTAAATAGGGAGGATAGCTAGGTAAATAGGTAGAGCGTAATGGTGAAATAGTATTGACTTGTGAAAGTATTGCCGGAGATTCTACTGTAGTTGGAACAATAGAATTAGAGCAAGTTGCCGCTGATGATGCGGTTGCTACGGTTTCAACTACAGCAGGTGGTTGCAAAGGGAGAGGCTCCCCAAACCCTTGAACTGTAGATCCTCTTCCCGCATCTCCAGCATCACTCTGTCCATTGCTTCGTCCGACATCCCATCGTTGAATGTCGTTGAATTCATTTTCAGTATACAGTTCATCCATTTCTGGGACTGACCCGAAATTGTCTTGTTGATTGGCCTAAAGGAAAGAATTATATAACAAAATTGTCCCTTAAATCATGAGAATAAAGATATTGAAAGATCAATAGATCAATAAATTAGAAAACGCTTCAAGATAAAAATAAATTTGTTGCTATAAATTATGTAAAAGTTTAATAACTTACAACGTATTTCAGAATATTAAAGTCAATATTCAAACAGAAGATAAAACTATACCGACGCATTGATAAAGATATTTAGAAATTAATAGATTAATAAATAATGGCAAAGTGCCCCATACACGGTCTATATGTCGATAATTCCACATCCTGCGTATAAATTGTAGGTAACCGCGGCCACACAAATTCTAAATCTGCAGTTCTAACCTTTCGCATTAAATATGACCTAGGAATAAATACCAAACCCTATCCTCTACTCGCGAAAATGAGAAATCGCTATCGTAACAATCTATAACATACCCAAATTTTTTCCACAATGTGTCTTATGAACTTATTACAAATACACCCCATCCAAAAACGAATTGTAATAGTTACTTATAATCTAAACAATTTTCCCCAGATCCTTTTTCAACTACAAAATTATACATACGTTCCACGTTAGCTAGAGCACAAACTACGTAATTACCAACATGAAAACTACAACTTGGGTCTCCCTTTTTAATTTTTTCAGCTTGCACCAAATCTATAATACGTTTATCCACAATACACTTCAAAAAATCTAATTTTTCTCTTCCTTTTTTTCGTACACAATATCTACCCGCGCACACAAACGCTTAACGATTTCATCGAATTCACTTAACGCCGATATCCATCTTCCCATTTTAAACCGTGATGATGAGTAAAGGCGTATCTAGCCACTCGTTTATCTTCTATTGCCAATGCGGCCAAACTAAGAACTGGTTTAAATACAAAGTGACTTCTCTTAAATTCGGGTATCGCACGTAGCTAACTCCTTAGGAATCAAACTACAACTATTAAAGCGATACCATTGAAAATCTATAACTATAAATTTTTTGTTATAATGATGGCCCATTGTACGACTATTCACTACCAAAATTTAAAAACTATTTAAAGTTTGATCCTCCCAGTCTAAGCTATGTATACCTCTTTCACCTTCAGCATAACACACTTAAAGTTAATGTCTCCCCTCTTTTTTACATTGCTGTATTAGTAATACATGCATGTTCCTAATACCTTCGTTGGACAACCGGTTTAAAAAGGGGAATATTCATAGAGTTTTTATGTAAAATTAAACAATAAAGTGTAGTATCCTTTGGAATGCTGTCTTTCGTCGTAAACTCGATTCTAACCTCCACGCCGCTTCTATGTATTGCATCTTCCTGATGACTGCAGTCAATCCCTATCAAAGGACATAACTTAAAATTATTCAGCTTCATCATTGGCTTACTATAATCATATCCGTAATACATCAGCTGAAACCTGGCGTACATATTATATAAGACTGCAAATCGATTTTCTTCGAAATCTGCTCGAACGTTCTCGTAAGGATATCTTTTTCCATTCAAATAAGCCGTTACGTCTGTAACGCTAATCGGATCAAACCTACTCATATTTTGGGTTTATTTTTTCCCTTTTTTTCCCGTTTGAAAACCTAGAATAATATATCGAGGTGTTTCCAATTGTGGGGAGTTTAATAGCCCAACTATGTTTAGTTGTCTCTGGAATCCCAGGATTTTCATGTATTTCCCACCCCCAAAGAACATTTCCATTAGCGTATTCTTAGTAGTTAATTTTGTCAATGCGAGACCTTTACTCATTCCGACTTTAACATGTGGCACCCCGCCATTTCCAAAAACTATCAATTGTTAATTTTATATCTTCTGTTGTAACTGAATTAATTATAACGTCGTTATCATCCGCGCATTTTTCAATACCAATTCCTGTGACACGTTCATGACAATTTGTTTAAAATCCCTCTGCAAAACCCATCAGCATTTTTAGAGGTATGCAGATGCTAAAAAATTTTCCCTTTTCTATCCATTACTGGAGCCTTTCCTAGAGCGAAGTCCCAACCGCAATTCTCCAATTTATTAACGTAACTCGGACTATATGAAAAATATCCCTTCATAGTTGATGTTATACCTACGTTTTAACTTCATCAATCTCCACTCCGCTGATAATATATTTATATTTAAACATAAAAGCTGCCGCATTATGAATCAGAGATGCTGTAGCACTACTCTTGCTTTCGTCACTAACTAAACGTATCCTTCCTTCGATAAGCAATTCCGACTCTTTATGGTAATGTATATTTATCTATTTCGGGGAAGATTCTGATCTCATCATTATTTCCATATTTCGGTTTAACCGAAAGGTACATGATTTGGGAAAATTTCCCTTTCAGTTATGGAATTATTTACACGCACTTTTCCAGAACATTTAGAATTTCCATTTTATAATCTATGCGAACACCTAATTGTCAACTTCACACATGCAGATTTCTTCTTTATACTAAAATTTAAACCCCACATCATCGCTTCATATAATTATTGCATCGATATAATTTTCCTCTTCTAAATCATCTTATAATAATACTGTATAACCCAAACTCTTTTAAAAAACTTTTATTTTCCGCATTTAAACTTAAATTACGCGACAACATTGTTTCACCAAACCATTTCCGCAATTTATTTGACGATTTTGTGTAAATTTCCCCAAATCTTAGCCCATAACATGTTACCGATCCTACTCTTGTTCCTCATATTATTTCAATCTAAGTACCGCCAAGAATGTTTATACTCACACCTTCCTCCTAAGTCGTAAATATAACGTCAACTCTTCACCCTTAATTCGATTAAACGTCCTGTCTGATCTACAGCTCGAATAATAAAAGACTCAACACGTTAGTATTTAGGGCATATAAATTTTTTCATCCGGAACTTCTATTATCTTAAAGCCGGGTGCGACGTTTGGGTAAAAAGATATAAAACATGCGAAGGTTCCCCATTTATATATGAACCATCCACTACATTAACCCTAAAAATCTATGGCACTTATTTTATTTATATCAACTACATCGTCACTAATGGCAGAGCTGTTTTGGAATGACTTGGGATGAAAACCGAACAACGGACCGATTGAATTGGTTGCTGTAAAGTCAATTTTCTGTAGACTTCAAGTATACTCTCATCGTATTACTATTTCCACGTAATAAAAAATCATCCGTAACACCCTCCTTACTTCGTACTTGATCACCGATATATTTCTCCAAATCATGTATGTCATAGGTACCTTCCGGTATAAGCACATCGATCCAGGTTTTTGTTTTCATACTATGATAACGAAATACATTATTTTTGGGTGTTACATTGGGGAAAGGAATTATAAGTTTGCAAGCTTAACATGCACATTTCATATTCACCACTTAAATATATAGGAGGATTAAACATGCATTCCACTTGAGATCCTTTTCCAGATAAAACAAAAGCCAAATCATTCACATATTCACTACTATTACGTTCCATCTTCCTTTAATTATATACTTTCTTTCAATTAATTATTCCTTTCAAAAAGAACAAACAGAGATGACCACAATTGACGGTATTAATATCTTGATATCTTTTTTAATTATATTCTATAACACCCCCCCTTCGATAATAAATACTTCCCCTTCAATCGGAGG
This sequence comes from Dynastes tityus, assembly GCA_029618875.2. Lineage (NCBI taxonomy): Eukaryota > Metazoa > Arthropoda > Insecta > Coleoptera > Scarabaeidae > Dynastes > Dynastes tityus. The sequence continues at coordinate 425,484 of JAROYD020000019.1, forward strand.
TCTTAAATCCCCATAACTATCAAAATATTTAATTACATCATCATTTTTCATATATGCCACCCAGTGGGGTTCCCCTCCTACATTATCATCTAAATTAACTATTCCTTTTTCCCTTTTTTCGTATAACCCCGGTAATGCATCCCGACTAAATATACCCCCAAAAAATTTCCCCATTTTCCCCCTTTTTACATATTTTTGTAAATCGTTCTCAGTCAAGGGTCTTCGAGGTAGTATGGTTAACCGTTTTTTTTACACATCACCGCCTGTCATATACACCCCACAACCGGTTTTATAAGGTCTAAGTATAACCCACCCCGATGGATAAAAGCACCCAGCCTTATAGGGTTTCATATATAAACCCTTACCAACAGCCCTTCGACTCCATGGCGAGATTATGGCGTTTTTTCTTCCGCTAATTGATCCCTTTCAGCTTTAGCGGCGTTCACTGCTTTGGCAATTGCCGCAGCACCTCCACCTAATGATCCTAAGGCACCCAAAGCAGCAAACAATGGAATTAGTGGTAAAAACCCACCTTTTTTCGGTATGGCAATTATTCTTGAACGAGGTGGCAATATTTTTCTACCAGATTTAATCAAACTGTGATATGCGACTTTTGCATTTCTAAAACGCCCTTCCTTTTTACCAATATGTCTTATAGCATTACGCGCTTTCTTCATTGCCTGTAAAAATGAAATGCTACTACCTACTCGATTTCCTATTCTACTTTTTCTCCTCTTTTAAAAAAATTTTTCGATATTTCCGCATTATACCCATACCAAAATTTTTTTTCCCTTTTTTTAAACCCAAAATTGAAGGAAGTTTTTTCTCCCCCAAACCCCGCCTTTTTTTTAATTGTTTCCCCCTTTTGATATAAAGCCCTCCGCAATCCCCTTTTTGATAAATCGTTTTTTAATGGGGAAAAAGATATCAAATTTTTTTCAAGCCTCATCCCAAATTCACTCCCCGGTCACCTCTGTCAATGCGGAATTTCAATTTTGTTCCAGGACCGCAAAAACTATATCCCGGTTTTGAAGTTCAACGGGAAGCTTATTTATTATAGTTTCAAAATCCCCTTTCCTTTTCCGTCTCCTTTTTGATTTATAATTGATAGGTTTTATATTCCCCTAAATAAATTTAAATTTATTCCCAAAATGGTTTTGAAACAGCAACCATTTTAGTAAACGGAAAAATAATATTTAAATTCATACTCCCAATTTTTCTTCCCCCCTTTTTTATTTCCAATAAAAAAGAAAACATTTAATTTAATTTTTGATTTTAAAACAAATAAACCTTTTTTACAACCAAACAAATTTTTCTTTCATTTCATCATTATAAATTTTTTGTAATCCAACGTTAAAAACCCCTTTTTTTATGGCCCCAAATTTTGGACACACTAATTTCCAAAAATTTTTCTACTTGCACTTTTTAAAACCGTTAATATTTTTCCAAAAAAATAATCAACCATTTTTTATAAAACTTATATTTTTAAATTTTTTAAAAGTTAAACGGGAAATTTTCAAAATTTTCTAAACAAAAACTTTTTAAAAAAACCTTCATGATAAAATATACGCAGTCTCCATTTTTTTTCCATTTTAAGTATTCTAGTAACTCCATCGAAACATTCACTAGATATCCGCAAATTGGGGACTAAAAGTTTTTGGGAAAAGCTCCACCACGATATTCAAAATATCTTTTTTTAATTTCTTCTCCCTTAAAAAGTGATTCCACTCATATTCACAAAAAAAACAAACTTTGCTTTTTTACTCCTACGACCTTTACAGTTGGTTCAAAAAATTTATATCTGCAGACAAAAAAACACATATCCATTTGGAATGGCTTTTATTTAAAAAAAAATATTCTCTCTCCTAGTAATGGTATATTCCATGATGCTTCTCGCAGAAACGTCTCCATATAAATTTACTTTATCCCAAAAATCGCTCGACTCACCTACTTCTAATGGTTCTGTATCAAAATCTGTCAAAAGATTTCCATCTACTTTAAATGATTGTGTATCAGGGTTTCTCGAAGAGTTATCTTCATCAACATTGACGTTAGTCGACACTTCCCCTTTATTCTTATGATAACATTCACAGGTTTTTTTTTTCCACACTATATTCGTCCATGGTTACCACTTTTAATACTAACATCTATTCACTACTGCAAGCCTTTTATACACAATCATCAACCTTGAGGTGCGGGGTCCACATTCTACAACCTCCTCATTAACCTTTACCTAACTTAAACCTGACCCTCGCGGCGATACCCATCTATTCACTACTGCAAACCCTTTTTAAACAAATCATCAACCTTGAGGTGCGGCTCCACATTCTACAACCTCCTCATTAACCTTGACCTAACTTAAAACCCCGGTCTTAAAGTTGACCTCGGCCTTGACCTTTAATTTTCCCGGGCCTTTGGGGGTTGCTCGACCTTGGGCTCTCCGGGTTTTAACCCTTTCCCCCTTTACCTATGCAGATGCATGGTCAAGGTCAAGGAGGAGGTTCCAGAATCGGCTGAGACACTCTACTCTCGAGTAAACATACTTAATTTATATATGTATATATACATAAGAGTGACTTACTTAATTTTTCCTTTCTTTTTTCTTTTGGTTAGTTCATAAATCGCTTATTGATTTTATTTTCTTTCATATTTCACCCACATATATACACGTACAGATATATACACACATACAAAGACTGATTAATACTTTACTTATTACGAATGAGGGATTAGTTATTTATTTAATTAGTTATTTATTTAATTACTTATACAGTATTACATTTTGAATTTGTAGTAAAGATAATTTTATTTCTGTGATTTGTCACTGAGTAGAGCCATTTGCTCTTTTTTTTCTCTTTTAGCTCTCCCTGTCTTTGACTTCGGGTGTTCCACAGGGCAGTGCATGTGGCCCCTTATTGTATATAATTTATACATTTGGATTTTTGAACTATATTAAACATTGTAAATTTGGTAAATCAATTTAATAACTTTTGTTGTTTGAATTAGTATTAATTTTTAAATATTTCTTTAGCGCTTTTATTCATTTCTTTGTAAACTTTGTCAATATTTATAGTTATTATTTTGGCCCTGAGATATTAAGTCATTTTTAAAAATTTTGTCAATGATATTTTGGGAAAAGTGCTCTTTTTTATTCAATAAACAGTTTGTTCAAATATTTGCTAATTTATTTAGCTACATGTTTTGAATTTCTTGTGTACAACCCTTTTTTCCTTTCCCCCGAAAAATCTGGGAATGGTTTCCGACGGAATTATCGATCATCAGTGAGGCGACTAGATTACACACAACATTCAGTGGCGTCCTATGAACATCGGAATTTTTACCCAAGAGATCAAATACCGGGTCGTCGTCCCGGCGAAGAAACATACAGAGAACATTCACGACTTCCGCAACAAAAATAAATTTTTAACGCCGTTGTATTATTACACTCCTTGAATCCTCTCATAACATCGTTTAAATAGCAAAACTGAGCACTATATCGCTTTAATTAATTGTCTTTTTTTTTTAACCGTAACAGTCTCTGGTTGGATAGCGAATTAGGATTTAATACACATGTCAATAAATTGATTCAGAGGTCATACGGTATACTTCGGGTTTTATACTCGTATCGCCACGTACTTTCTGAAAAAAAAAGCTTACCCTTACCAATTCGTTAATGTTACCCCTTTTAAACACTGTGATTCAGTATATGAAAACCTGTATTAGTAGCGGTGTTAGGATGAGGATTCCCGTATGTTCAAAAATTCCCGTCTGCGCTTTTGCTATGGTATTCGTAAATTCGAGCGTATTTCATATAAAGGGGGAGTGTGGGTGGCTTAACATGTCGAATTGCCGTAGGCTTCACTGCAATTTTATTTTACAAAATCATAGCAACAAAACAGCCTGCATATTTGTATAATAAAATTACCTATCGTACGGACATTCACAATAAAATTCGGCATAAAAATGTCATAACTGTACCACTCCACAGAACTGCTGCGTATCAAAAAGGTTTTACGTACCGTATTGCTTCGTTTTGGAACAACCTTCCTATACATTTCAAGTCACTTAGTGTAGCAACTTTCAAGAGTAGATATAAACAATAAGTACCAGCGTCAACAGTGTGAAAATGGACTCATTCCCTATTTGTTTTTAATTTATGGGTGATATATGAATTGCTTATTATCAATGTGAACTATTAAAAAAGTAATGTACAAGATGTTCAATGTATGTAGTAAGCCGTTTTCTTTTGTAAACGTTTCTAAATATACGTATGTTACGGTCGGATTGAAAAACAGACATATCTGAATCCGACTTTTTAACCTTATACTAATATTTATGTAAACACTTCTACTTGTATATCTTGAGGTTAATAAATGCATTATTATTATATACCGCCAACCACATCAGATAATATTGTCGCATATGTAACATAATTATTCCAAGTGCAAGTTTTAGAAGGGGGACGACGAAGTTGCTGCAGTAGCAGTTTTATGTTAAATGTATTATGTATACGAGGAATGCATTATTATATTCGCATTTGTAACTACATCTTCCAACTGTACGGTACTTAGACAATAAATAGTATGAAAGTGACAAGGGTTATTATGTTACCCATAAACCCCCCCTAAACAACCCCTTTTTCACAATATGAAAGACCGAATGAGAACAGCGTTTTGTTTATGACGACAAATAATTTGTTTAAAGTGAAACATTTTAAGAAAGAGTTCGCTTATGCATTGAAAATGGGGAAACATTTTAACACTTGACAAAACATTAGTTTTTTTACATTTGTTTGTTCAATAAAAGTATATATTTGCTATTTATAGTTGTCTTTTTAATAAGCATGAAAGAAAAACCAGTTGAACTGATAAATATCATCTATTTATGAGCAGTAATAATAACGCCAGTTCCGTCAAAGCCTACTTTCATAAAATAAATGGGAAGAAATGAATATTCGAAATTGAAAATGCTAAATTACTAAGAAAGTATAAGATATAAATATAGGAAACCTTAATATCGTTTTATAAATGGTTAAAATTAGAATCTAAATACGATAATGAACACAGGATGTTCCATTTAGTACAAGAAAGTTATTTGACTTTAATGGTAGTCCAAATCAAAAGTACATTTTCGTCCGCCCTGTATAATTTTTAGGATTATTTGTTGGCAAAATTAAAAAAAG